>CAJHQP010001991.1:0-96792 GCA_905132765.1 Moricandia arvensis | reverse complement strand
ACACCCCTCCACCATCAATCCCACTAACAAAACATCATTACCCAAAACCCCACCTTCCCCACTAAACACTCATTAAAAACCCACTCCCCTCACACAAATAATTTTCTGTAACAAATCGAGAGAAGAGAAGAAGAGAGAAGGGAAGAAAGAAGAGAAGAGAAGAGAGAGGAAGTCGCCGGAAAACATCGCCGGAGCCACCACACGCCGTGTCCAAACCGAGCCAGCACCACCAAGCACTCTCCTAGGTAACCACCGGAAACCGCTTACTTTTTTTAAGTTCATTCTCGGTCGTTTTAGTAAATCGACCATAACTTTCCCACCGTGACGAATCTCGTAAATCCGAGGCCACCATCACGTTCCTCTCGTCGAGGCGAAGCCGTAGCCGTCGACCGCGCCTCAAACGGAGCTCAGACGCGCCCGCAATCGCCATGAGAAGTTTCGCCGGAAAATCATCGGACCACCGCCGGACCGCCGCGCCGCCGCCGCCGGACCGCCGCGCCGCCGCCGCCGGACCGCCGCGCCGCCGCCGCCGGACCGCCGCCCCGCGGCCGTGACTCGCCGGTTGACTCGGTCAATGACCGAGTTGACTCGGTCAACGGTTCTTTGACCGGTTTGACCGGTTCAATTGAATTTCGGTTCGGTTAGGGTAAACCGGCGGTTAAATCAATTGAATTTCGGTTTAATTTAATTAATTAATTTAATTAATTAATTAATTAATTTAATATTATTTTATTAAGAGTTGACCTACGGGCTGACGTTTTGGTAAACCTTAATCAGACCCGTTTTAACTCGTTCGAAAGGCGTTCTGACTCGAAATTTCGCCCTGATTTCAGATTTGGAGTCCATTTGACCATCAGGAGTTCATAGATACCACTTTTCCAAGTTGTTAAGGTGAGGGCTACTCCCCTACTTCTCGTATACGATCTTAGGACGTTGAATAACTATAATTTATTTCTAGTATGTTCCGTTTCTGTGAAATCGAGTCTGTCTTGCGTGTATAGTACTAGGTTCTTTGATAAACCGGACTTAAGATGATAGAAGATTCAACATTGTTTGCTTCACTTAATGTAATTCTAGTTTGAGATGATTGTGACGGATACAGAGATGTACACCTGTAAGCCGAATTGTATGCCGACTACGGTCCGACTATAGTCGACCGGTCAGGACGTAGTCTATTATGTGTGTCGATAAATCGTCTACGGGCGGTGTTGTGGGCACTATCCCAGCTACATTTTTGGCCCGTGAGTGGGCAGCGAGTGCTAGCCTCGCTAGGACCATTGATTGTTGTGTGGGTACTTTAGGTACCGTGATTGACATATATTAGAGTTAAATTATAATTATTCAGGGTGTTATGAACGTGTCCGCGGACTACGGGAATTAGCATTCCTTACTCACTGAGTGACTCCCCTGTTGCTCATCCCTCCTTTCTTCTCCTTCAGGTGAGACCGTTGAGCAGGAATGATGTATTTTGGCCGGTGCTATTGGGCTTTTGGGTTCCGGGCTTTCCGATTTCCGTTATAATATATTTTCGGACTTTCGTGTGATGTTTATGTCTTATCACAGACTTTGTATGTTGGGCTTATGGGTCCAACTATGTATTGGGTTTATGTTGTGGATTTTCGATAAATAAGTACGTCGACTTTTTTTGTGTGATTATTAAAAACATATATTTCCCGAAAAAAAAATGCTATTTAAATATTATTTTGTTAAAGAATGAGGGTGTTACAGTTTTGGTATCAGAGCGTGGTTCCGTCCCGGCTCCGACCCGGGATGACGATCTATGGAGACTCGACTTTTAATCGGTTTTAGACGATTTTGGAGACATTTTGGGATTGGGAATTATTTTAAAAATAAATAAATAGCACCTGCCTGTCTGTATTATTCCTTGGATAACGTTAATATTCAGTTATAGTGGAAGTTGATCGGGTTGTTCCTTCTTTCAGATGCCGCCAAAGAGGGGAGTTGGTCGTCCTCGGACCATCAGGGCTGCTCGTGAGGCTATAGATGAGCACGTGCCGCCCACAGCGTCGCAGAGTATAGTTTCGCCAATTGATCAGGAGGCATTGAGGCAGTTGGTGCAGGATGCAGCTCGTCAGGCTGCTCAGGAGGCAGTTCAACAGATTGCTCAGGAAACAGCTAGACAAGCTGCCCAGACAGTCGCTCAGGAGGTTGCTCGCCAGTTAACAGTCTCTCAGCAGGGACATCGTGGAACCCAGGATCAGTTCCAGGGAGCCCCTCAGATTCATGTGCAGGGTGGGCCGCAGATTCATGTTCAGCAAGATCACCAGTTTCCTGCCCAACAGGCCCCTATGCCGCAGGTTCCAGCTCAGCAGTTTCCTGAGGGGGTTCAGATCCCAGTACCACCACCCTATCCAGTTTATGATGATAGATTCTACAGGCTGACAAGTCAGATGAAGAACATGGACATGGAGCATTTTGCAGGAGCGATAGATCCAACAAAAGCATATGATTGGAAGCTAAGTCTGGAACGCAAGTTGGAGATTATTGATTGCCCACCAGAGTTCTCACTAAGACTGGCTATGCAATATTTGCGTGGAGACGCACTAGTATGGTGGGAGGGAGTGCGACAAGACTATGGTCATTACATGCCGACCTTTGAAGACTTCAAGAGGGAATTCGATAGAAAGTACTTCCCAAAAGAGGCTATGGACAGGAAGAAATGCGATTTCGAGCATGTCAGCCAGGGTAGTAGAACCATCAGAGAGTATGAGGTTGAGTTCAGTCGACTACGCAGATTTGCGGGAGCAGGCTTTTCAGAGGAGGACTTGATCAGGAAGTTCTTGGATGGGATGCGAGTGAATCTTCGCAACAGATGTCGTGTCGTCACTTACCATAGGTTGGGAGACTTGGTGGAGAAAGCTGCAGAGCAGGAGGCAGGTTTGGTAGAGGAGGAGAAACTCCATAAAGCAGCTCAGAGTAAGGGAAAAGCTCCAGAGTCTCAGAGGAGTTCAGAAGACCAGTCGAGAGCTCCGAGTTGTCCTAGTTGCCGTCGCAACCATTATGGGAAGTGCCGGAAGTGTTCTATTTGCGATCGTTATGGACACACTTCGAATTTTTGTCGTGCTAAACCAGTGGATGCAGCTCCAATCAGGCAAGTTGCAGCGCCAAGGGCACAAGTAGCCACAGCCGGGAATTGCTATGGGTGCAACCAGCCGGGCCATATGTACAGAGATTGCCCGCAGAAGGGCAATGCTGCACTCCCACCGCCACCAAAACGTTTAGCCATCGCTCCACGTGTGTTTGCAGTAGGAGACCCCCAAAGAGCCGAGCCGATAGCGGGTATGTTACTTCTTCATACTTGTCGTGTTTAAGTATATTGTGGTTTCGTCATTATCATGTATAGTTAGTAACATCCTTTGTAGGATCGATTTTTGTTGGAGGTGAGTTAGCTCACACCCTATTTGACACGGGAGCATCAGACAGTTTTGTGACTCCGCGTTTCGTTAGGTCTTGGCCTTTTCGGGGTATCTTTGAACCAAAGGCTCAGCAGATTAAGACTGCTGGCCTGGAGAAATTGGGAACGATAGGCATTCACCGAGACGTACCAGTTTTGCTTGGAGGGATCGAGTTGCTCGTAGACTTGGCAGAGATGGAGCTGAGCATGTATGATGTCATACTGGGAATGGATTGGTTAACGCATCATGACGTGGCACTGGATTGCCCGAAGGCCAGAGTTCACATCCGTAGACCCGAAGGAGATATCATTTTCCAAGGAATTCAAAGACACCAAGGGATTTCCGTTGTCTCCATGTTGCATGCTGAGGAGTTGTTGGAGAAAGGAGCAGAGGGATTTCTTGCAACCATTTCGATGGTTAAGGAAGATGAACAGCTTGACCTTCAGGATATTCCAGTGGTTGTCGAGTACGCAGATGTGTTTGAAGCCTTGAAAGGGCCACCACCAACTAGAGCAGACGTTCTTACTATTGAGTTAGAACCGGGGGCTACACCAGTCTCACGAGCTCCATATCGTTTAGCACCAGCAGAGATGGCTGAGTTGAAAAACCAGTTGGATGAGCTATTGGATAAGGGTTTCATCAAACCGAGTACTTCACCATGGGGAGCACCAGTATTATTTGTGAAGAAGAAAGATGGGAGTTTCAGACTTTGTATCGACTACCGAGGTTTGAACAAAGTGACCATCAAGAATAAGTACCCGTTGCCACGGATTGATGAGTTATTGGACCAGTTGCAGGGAGCCTCATGGTTCTCTAAGATCGACTTGGCCTCAGGATACCACCAGATCGCAATAGCTAAAGACGATGTGCGGAAGACGGCTTTCCGTACACGCTATGGTCATTATGAGTTCGTAGTCATGCCATTCGGATTGACAAACGCACCAGCAGCATTCATGAAGTTGATGAATGACGTGTTCCGTGAACACTTGGATAAGTGTGTGATCGTCTTCATCGATGATATTCTTATTTACTCACGGAGCAGAGAGGATCATGCTGAGCATTTGCGGATTGTGTTGGGTAAGCTGAGAGAGCACAAGTTGTTTGCTAAGTTGAGCAAGTGCAGTTTCTGGCAGAGGCAGATTGGATTTCTTGGTCACATAGTTTCAGAAGCAGGAGTTGCAGTAGATCCAGAGAAGATTGTAGCAATCTCAGAGTGGCCGACACCACGGAATGCTACAGAGATTCGTAGTTTCCTTGGCTTGGCGGGATACTATAGGAAGTTCGTCAAGGGCTTTGCCAGTATTGCAAAGCCAATGACAAGGCTAACGGGCAAGGACGTCAAGTTTGTATGGACAGATGCTTGCTCGAGGAGTTTCGCTGAGCTGAAGCGACAATTGACAATGACGCCAATTTTGGTACTTCCGAGACCTGGGATACCATACGAGGTTTACACTGATGCGTCGGGTACAGGATTGGGATGTGTATTGATGCAAGAGGGACATGTCATCGCCTATGCATCACGACAATTGCGACCTCACGAGGTCAATTATCCCACACATGATTTGGAGCTAGCAGCAGTCGTGTTCGCATTAAAGATCTGGAGATCATATTTATATGGAGAAAAAGTGAAGATTTTCACGGATCACCGGAGTCTGAAGTACATCTTTACTCAGGCAGACCTGAACTTGAGACAGCGCAGATGGACGGAGTTATTAGCAGATTACAACTTGGAGATCACCTATCATCCGGGTAAAGCCAATCAGGTGGCAGATGCTTTGAGCAGACGCAGAAGCGATGTGTCAGGGGCCAAAGAAGTTCAGGAGCTCACTGGAACACTTGCCAGTCTCAGACTATGTGCAGTAACTGTAGAGGACCAGACAGTTGGCCTTCAGGCCGTAGAGCAGGCCGATTTATTGTGGAGGATACGTATGGCTCAGGATAGTGATGCGGCTTTGGTTAAACAATTGGAGATCGAGAGTATTGGATATCATAAAGCTTCAAGTGGAATGTTCATGTACCGGAACCGAGTTTGTGTGCCAGACGATAAGTCCTTACGGAAGGAAATTTTACAGCAAGCACACCACTCACATTTTTCTATCCATCCGGGAAATACTAAGATGTACAGGGATCTGAAGCGTTATTATCATTGGCCTGGTATGAAGAAAGATGTTGCTACTATTGTATCGCAATGTCAGACATGCCAGAAGGTTAAGGCTGAGCATCAGGTGCCTAGTGGGTTATTGCAGAGCCTGCCATTTGCCAGAATGGAAATGGGACATGGTGACCATGGATTTTGTGTCAGGATTACCGACCACCACAGGAGGGAAGAATGCCATATGGGTAGTCGTCGATAGACTCACCAAGTCAGCTCATTTCATCGCAATTAAAAAGACGGACAGTGCGCAGCAGCTAGCACAAACTTATATTAGCGAGATTGTGAGATTGCATGGAGTTCCTGTTAGCATTGTATCTGATCGGGATGCTAAATTCACATCTTTATTTTGGAGAGCCTTTCAGAAGGCGCTTGGGACTAAGGTTCACATGAGTACTGCTTATCACCCGCAGACAGATGGTCAGTCAGAGAGGACTATTCAGACATTGGAGGATATGCTCAGGGCTTGTGTTTTAGATTGGGAAGGAAGCTGGGTGAGGTATCTACCTCTAGCAGAATTTGCATACAACAACAGCTACCACTCCAGCATTAAGATGGCACCGTACGAGGCTCTTTACGGTAGGCCTTGTCGTACACCACTTTGTTGGACCGAAGTGGGAGAGATGCGTGACATCGAACCTTCAATGGTTCAAGAAACGGTTGAGCAGGTTGAGATGCTCAGAGAGAGACTTAAGGAAGCCCATGATCGTCAAAAGAGTTATGCAGATAAACGCCGTAAGGACTTGGAGTTTCAGATAGGTGATATGGTATACCTGAAGATGAGGACGTTTCAGGGAGGATCTAAGACACGGAAGCTCAAGAAGCTTAAACCAAGGTATATGGGACCATTCCCCATTTTGGAGCGTATTGGAGCAGTTGCTTACCGATTGGATTTATCGGCAGAGTTATCAGACTTCCACGACGTGTTTCATGTGTCAGTTTTGAGGAAAGTCGTGAGAGAGCCAGAGCTCATTCTACAGCATGCACCTAGTGACCTTGGCAAGAATTTGACTGCACCGTGCCAGCCAGTGGAGATTTTGGATCGCCAAGTAAAAGCTGATCAGGGAATGATGACCATGATGGTCAAGGTCTGTTGGGAGAGAGACGGGATTCAGGAGGAGACCTGGGAGTTCGAGCCCCAGATGAGGATTGACTACCCAGAGCTTTTTCAGGACGATATTGGACAGATGGCTCATGATTCGAATTCGGGGACGAATTCCTTGTTAGTGGGGGAGAATTGTAACACCCCTCCACCATCAATCCCACTAACAAACATCATTACCCAAAACCCCACCTTCCCCACTAAACACTCATTAAAAACCCACTCCCCTCACACAATTAATTTTCTGTAACAAATCAAGAGAAGAGAAGAGAGAGAAGAGAAGAGAAGAAGAGAGAAGGGAAGAAAGAAGAGAAGAGAAGAGAGAGGGAGAGAGAGAGAGGAAGTCGCCGGAAAACGTCGCCGGAGCCACCACACGCCGTGTCCAAGCCGAGCCAGCACCACCAAGCACTCTCCTAGGTAACCACCGGAAACCGCTTACTTTTTAAGTTCATTTTCGGTCGTTTTAGTAAATCGACCATAACTTTCCAACCGTGACGAATCTCGTAAATCCGAGGCCACCATCGCGTTCCTCTCGTCGAGACGAAGCCGTAGCCGTCGACCGCGCCTCAAACGGAGCTCAGACGCGCCCGCAATCGCCATGAGAAGTTTCGCCGGAAAATCATCGGACCACCGCCGGACCGCCGCGCCGCCGCCGCCGGACCGCCGCGCCGCCGCCGCCGGACCGCCGCGCCGCCGCCGCCGGACCGCCGCGCCGCCGCCACCGGACCGCCGTGACTCGCCGGTTGACTCGGTCAATGACCGAGTTGACTCGGTCAACGGTTCTTTGACCGGTTTGACCGGTTCAATTGAATTCCGGTTCGGTTAGGATAAACCGGCGGTTAAATCAATTGAATTTCGGTTTAATTTAATTAATTAGTTTAATTAATTAATTTAATTAATTAATTTAATATTATTTTATTAAGAGTTGACCTACGGGCTGACTTTTTGGTAAACCTTAATCAGACCCGTTTTAACTCGTTCGAAAGGCGTTCTGACTCGAAATTTCGCCCTGATTTCAGATTTGGAGTCCATTTGACCATCAGGAGTTCATAGATACCACTTTTCCAAGTTGTTAAGGTGAGGGCTACTCCCCTACTTCTCGTATACGATCTTAGGACGTTGAATAACTATAATTTATTTCTAGTATGTTCCGTTTCTGTGAAATCGAGTCTGTCTTGCGTGTATAGTACTAGGTTCTTTGATAAACCGGACTTAAGATGATAGAAGATTCAACATTGTTTGCTTCACTTAATGTAATTCTAGTTTGAGATGATTGTGACGGATACAGAGATGTACACCTGTAAGCCGAATTGTATGCCGACTACGGTCCGACTATAGTCGACCGGTCAGGACGTAGTCTATTATGTGTGTCGATAAATCGTCTACGGGCGGTGTTGTGGGCACTATCCCAGCTACATTTTTGGCCCGTGAGTGGGCAGCGAGTGCTAGCCTCGCTAGGACCATTGATTGTTGTGTGGGTACTTTAGGTACCGTGATTGACATATATTAGAGTTAAATTATAATTATTCAGGGTGTTATGAACGTGTCCGCGGACTACGGGAATTAGCATTCCTTACTCACTGAGTGACTCCCCTGTTGCTCATCCCTCCTTTCTTCTCCTTCAGGTGAGACCGTTGAGCAGGAATGATGTATTTTGGCCGGTGCTATTGGGCTTTTGGGTTCCGGGCTTTCCGATTTCCGCTATAATATATTTTCGGACTTTCGTGTGATGTTTATGTCTTATCACAGACTTTGTATGTTGGGCTTATGGGTCCAACTATGTATTGGGTTTATGTTGTGGATTTTCGATAAATAAGTACGTCGACTTTTTTTTTGTGTGATTATTAAAAACATATATTTCCCGAAAAAAAAAATGCTATTTAAATATTATTTTGTTAAAGAATGAGGGTGTTACACAATGCTTTTTTGTTACAAGTAAATAATCACGGAGAATTTCAAGTTTATCATTTTTGTTGTATCATTTTTCATTTTTACTTTCATCAAAGAGACATTTTCATAAATACCAATTTTTAAAAGGTAATTTTAAAAAAAATTAATTATAATCCTAAATTTTACATTCCTAAATCTTACCCCCACCCCTTAACTCTAAACTCTAAATTTTAGATTTATTAACCTAAAGGTTATAAGTATGTCTTTCTTCTTAAAAATAAGAGTAAAAGTAATTAAGATAAAAGTTAAAAGTAGTATAAGGAATATGGTATTTTTGACAATTTCCCAATAATCAAATATGCAAACATATATATCTATAACATTGCCTTATTGGTTCCATTCGCGTGTACATATTATATTACAGATAGGTATATACGCCCAAGTGGACCAATCAAGAAGTTTTACTTTTGCATGATATACGTGAACGTATATATTGGCGTTACCTGCCCACATGATACCTCCATTTTATTAGTTAGATCTCGCTAATTAAGCCAATAATAATACAAGCATATAATCTACACTATTAAAAGAATCAGCCTTAATTCCGTATAAGTAGCCAATTCACATTACGTAATCGATGGACGAAAAACTATGAAATTTTATTTTCCTATATAGTTTTCAATACAACTTTTTTATATTGTTACTGTTCTTAGTTACTCCCTCCATTTGGTATTTTAGGGAAAAAAAATCTTTCATTTTAAGTGATGTTTTCAAGTTTATATTTAAAATATCAATGTAATTTAATGTTTATAACCGGTATAGTTTTTATTGGTTGAATTAAGACAATGAGATAAATCGAATAAAAGTTAATGTCTTTATTTAATGCATGATAACCTTCCCTAAAGAAACTGTTATTTTGAAAGAGAAGAAGTATCCCCTATATATTAATTCTGAAGCATTACAGCTTTTAAGTGCACGTATCATCACCAGAATGACTTTCAAAATCCTTAGAAAAAGTTGGTCATTCTAAATATAGATTATATTTTATTAAATTAATATTCATATTGATTAGTAGTGCATAAAAATGATACTTTACATTTTTTTCTTAAATAAAAGCTACGAAATTAATGTTTTGTTGTAAACGAAGAGAAAGAGAAAGCTGAAAATCGTGATTTCATTAAGCAATAAGAGGTTCCTTATATAAGGATTACAACCGACACCAATAATAGAAATAGCCCAAAACATAGAAAATTTTTTTTTCCAAAACCCACATGCAATAGGTTTACTAATTGTCGGCTAACCCTAATTTTATTTCAATTAGGATTACTAAACTTCTATGGGCTAGGTTTACACTTGGACTGATATTGGTCGGGCCGACCACATGGCCCATCGACCTATCGCCCATATGGGTTATGGCAATCCACAAAAAATTCATAACACTCCCCTTGGATGCCATAATCATGTAATACACCCTAAGTGTTGCCTCATTAAAACCTTAACCTGGAAAACCCAATTGGGACAAAACCATAGCTAAGAAAAAAGAGTACAATGTGTATTACTCCCCCTATTTCGTACCTCACTGAAGATCTTTCAATCTTCTCATTCCAATTTGATGTAATAGCTTCTTCAAAGTCGAGGTTAGTAAAGACTTGGTAAACAAGTCGGCTGAATTATCATTGGATCGGACCTGAACCACTTCGACCTCGCATGCCTTCTGTAACTCGTGGGTAAAGAAGAACTTGGGCAGTATGTGCTTCGTCCTATCTCCTTTAATATATCCATCTTTGAGCTGAGCTATGCATGCTGCATTGTCTTCATACATTATGGTCGATTCCTCCTTTCCATCGACCATTCCACAATCTGATCAGATGTGTTGGGTCATTGATCTCAATCAAACACATTCCTTGCTTGCTTCATGTATAGCCAAAATCTCGGCATGGTTGGATGATGTAGCTGCAATAGTCTGCTTCATAGATCGCCAAGATATAGCCGCCACCAATGGTAAATACGTAACATGTCTGAGATCTAGCCTGGTGTGGATCTGATAAGTAACTTGCATCAGCAAAACCAACTAAACCTTCTTGTGATTGGTTAGTATAAAACAATCCTAGATCTTTCGTTCTTTGTAGATAACAAAGCAGCTGTTTAATCCCATTCCAGTGCCTGTTGGTCAGACATGAACTGAATCTCAACAACAAATTAACTGCAAAACATATATCTGGGCGAGTGTGGCTAGCCAGATACATCAAGGCTCCTATGGCACTAAGATATGGCACTTCTGGACCAAGTATTTCTTCATCATCCTTCTTAGGTCCATATGGGTCGGTTTCTGGACTAAGTGATCGAACCATCATAGGCGATGACAAAGGATGACATTGGTCCATATTGAATCTCTTGAGTACATTTTTCAGTATATGCCATTTGATGCACAAGGATTCCATTGTTTATGTACTCAAGTTGTAATCTAAAACAAAACTTTGTTTTACATAGGTCTTTCATTTCGAATTCTTTCTTGAGATATTCAACTGTTTGGGAAATCTCTCCAGATGTTCCTATGATATTCAAATCATCAACATATACTGCTATGATCACAAATCCTTTGTTCTCAAACTTCTTTATGAATATACATGGACTGATCGGATCATTCTTGTATCCTTCTTTCACTAAGTATTCACTCAGTCTATTATACCACATTCGGGTACTTTACTTCAGTCTATAAAGGGATTTGTTCAGTTTGATGCAATGTTGTTCTCGAGAACCATTCTTATCTTTGAGCTCAATACCATCTAGAACTCTCATGTATATTTCATTATCCAGTGGACCGTATAAGTATAATTAGGTGTAAATCCAATTTCTCTCTTATAGCAAAACTTATAAGGAATCGGAATGTAGTAGCATCCACCACAGGGGAATATGTTTTCTCATAATCTATTCATGGTCTCTGTGAGAATCTTTGTGCAATGAGCCTTGCCTTATATCTCACAACTTCTCCATGTTCATTTCTTTTCCTCACAAAGACCCACTTATATCCAACTGGTTTAACATCATATGGTGTCCTGATAATCGGACCAAACACATTTCTCTTCTTTAAAGAGTTTAACTCCACGTTTATAGCTTCTTTCCACTTAAGTCAATCTGATCTACGAGTGCACTCTAATATAGGCGTGGTTTCTTGATCCTCATTTAAATCCATAACCTCAAGTGCTACTTTGTATGCAAATATATCATCTATGTCGGGATCATATATGTTCCATTTCATTCCAGACATAAGATAATCAATTGAGATCTCATTGTTATCAATATCCTCAGTAGCTGGAAGCTTGGCATCCCAAGCATCCTTATTAGATCCATTCGGATTGACCTGGTCTGGTATAGGTCCGGCTATGGTCGGTTCGACCATGGGCTGTCCGACTGTGGTTGGTCCGACCACGGTCGGTCCGACTATGGTTGGGTCGACCATATCGACTGCCACAATTTTCTTTCCTGCACCTTTCTTAGCCTTTCGAGGAACCTTATCTTTGGAACCAATTGGTCTACCACGTTTGAGATGTGTATTGGACTCTGTAGCAACTTGACTTTGTCTCTTTTGGACATTAATTCTAACTGGTGCATTACAAACTAGTATTTGTGACTTTGTCACTTTCTTTGGGTTAGCAAATGAGTATGGCAACTAATTAGCTAGCTTTGCATATGTATTATCTTTTGGACTTCTAAATCACATTCTTTAATCTGAGGATCCTCCCAAGACACTGATGGACGATTCCATTCAATTTCTTTTACCAGTTTATTATCTCCCCCTAATGTTGGATAGTTTGACTCATCAAAGTGTGAGTCTGCGAACCTGGCTTTAAATAGATCACCCGTGGTTGGCTCAAGGTATTTGATTATCGTGGGATAACCATATCCAACATATATTCATATCTTCATTTGAGGTCCCATCTTAGTTCTCTGTGGTGGAGCAATTGGTACATATACTGCACATCCAAATGTTTTGAGATGGGACACGTCTGGTCATGACCCGTAATCAACTGGGATGGTGAATATCTATGCTCACTAGATGGTCTAATGCGAATCAACTCGGCTGCATGTAAAACTGCATGTCCCCAAGCAGATACTGAGAGTTTCGACCTCATGAGTAATGGTCGAGCAATCAATTGGATTCTTTTAATGAAGGATTCGGCCAATCCATTTTGTGTATGGACATGTGCCACATTATGTTCTACACTTACCCCATGGACATACAATAATCATTAATTAAAAGCTTGGGAAGTGAATTCACCAGCATTGTCTAGACGTATAGTTTTTAAAGGAAAGTCTGGAAAGTAAACCTTTAATCTTATGATCTACAAGCAATCTTACAAATGCCAAATTTCTTGTAGACAATAGGCATACATGCGACCATCTGGTCGATGCATCTATAAGCACCATGAAATATCTAAACGTCCCACAAGGTGGGTGAAATGGTCCACATATATCTCCTTGGATTTTTTTCCAGAAAGTTTATAATTTCCTTAGTTATTGTGACTGGTGATGGCCTAGTAATAAGTTTTCCTTGTGTACATGCTACACATGTGAAATTCTTTGGGATAACTCGTCTTTCTTTCAAGATGTGCCCTTGAGTATTCATTATGAGTTTTCGCATCATATTTGAATCAGGATGGCCAAACTTGTCATGCCATAAAGTAAAATCATCAGTGAACCTTTTGTTCACTATAGCATTAGCCTCAATCATACTGGTTATAGCATAGTATAAACCACTAGAGTATACGAGTACAGTCTCGACTACCTTCTTATGGCCTTGGCCGTGGTCGAGACTAGACTCGCAAGACAGAGGCTGCCACAAGTAGTGATGGTAATAGTGGTAATAGTTGTGTCCTCGGAAGACAGAGGCTGCCACAAGTACGGAAACACAGTCCTAGTGATCATTAGAGATCACCTCAATTGGTTTGGGATGAGACAATTACACCCAAAACGATTCAGTGAGAAATTTAAAAGCCAATGTTAGTGCAAAAGAAAAAAAAATGGTTACTTATATCGCCTTCCTTGGTTTTTTTCACCTCTGTGTAACTAATAGTTGATCACTCATTGGCCGGGAATGACTTGACCATTTTTTAATTTGCATCCATTAACATCACACATGTTGATGAGACAATGGAGCTTTGAAAAACATTTCGTATTATATTCCCGGTTAACTTCCATTTTTGTTTCGTTTATTTTTTTTCAAGAAATCAACTAAATCCCATCAACATTGTCGTTCAAAATATGATTCCTTGCAGCCAGTTTCTTCCCTCAAAATCATTCAACTCTCAAAAATGTCCACCTACACTGCATTTTCCCGGTTCATGCGCTTTGGGTTACATGTAACAACTTCCACTAAACAAACTTGATTTAGTAGTTCTCAGCTACAGGTCTCGAAGGGAAGAGTCGCATTAGAAATGTGATCAGCGACCAGAGACACAGAACAGCTAGAAACTGCAAAGTCACAACCAAACCAACAAGCGCAACTCCTCGCTCTGTAATCTCTACGGTCGTTGACGCATCTTTCATCATAAACATCAGCCTCTGAACAAAAGTGGCTGCTCTTGTCACCTGATACAGCCTATACACCTGCCATTGCACACAATACAACCATAGTTACTCTTTGGAACAAGACCGTCGCAACAGCAACATCTCTGCTAAAAGGGTTTCTCAAACAAGAAGATGACCAGAAGTGGCTGGTCCAAATCAGCATATAAGTTGTTTGTTTACCTCAAAGACTATTGGAACAATGGGCCAACATGAAGAGCCGCGTCTCTCAAGCTGAGCCTCGAAACCTCGCTGAACCGCACATCCAACCAAGAACGGAAGGACTGCAATCAACGCATCCATTCCAAGAGCTGGCCAAGTCATGTATACAGCAAAGACTGGAACTACAACTTTCAAACCCATCATCAGAAATGTAGACATAAGGTATCCTCTAAGTCCAGTGATTAGACCCCATCTCTTGGAGCTGAAGTCTAAGTATGGCTTCTGCACTCGGTCAGTCACAGACAGGAATATAGCAAGACCAGCATAAAACGCCGTCTCAAAGCAGAAAGAAGTAACAATCTCTGCATCAAGCAAATACAGTATTTTTTTTTTAAAAATCTGATTACAAGAGTGCATCAAAAGAGAGTAGTATCAAAATCATAAGAGAAGCTTATTGGCTCTAAGAGGGTTTAGTAATGTGTTCTAGCTTGTAATTTGACAATTCAAGATTCAGAACATTTAGTTACAATACTGTACATCAGGTTCTAATCTGTTATAGTACACACTTGAAAGAAACATAACTATCAAGATACCTTTCTACTCTACTGGTCCTTAAAGCATTAGTGCCATGGGATAATATCTATATACCTGCAACGGTGTCGTTTTTAAAGGTAGCTTCAATGGCACCACTGAGAAAGAACTGAGGAAGAATCAAAGAGGATATCAAGACAGCAGGAGCCAGGACCCACAAGAAGGAACCTTTGTCTTCTTCTTGAAACGGAGCTGAGACAAGTTTACTTTCTTCGACCAGCTGGTGGGTTAGGCCGTTGAATGAAACCGAACCAGACTTTCCACGGAACAGCTCAGGTTGAGAAGAACATAGGACACGGCCTCGGGTCAAGTGAACTCCACCTTGTGGTTTGTTCCAGACAAGGGTTTCTTGTAATGACAACAAGAAAAAAAGTATCAGTCTTTGGTGGGGTTTAAGAATTTACCAAAAGTGTGAATCAAGAGGATTAGATACTTACGTCTGAGATCAGTTTTGGGAGATGTGGAAGAACCCTGGAGAAAATCAGAAGTTTTGGATAAGGTTTTTTAAGAAGAATTGAAATTGAATAAAAGACAGAGATTTTTGATGCTTACAGGAAGACGGGAGAGTGAAACTCGAGATGAAAGTTGAAGTCTTGGCGGAAGAAACCCTAAGCAAATAGCTTTCGATTCCATTTTTTGTTTTTGAGTTCTTCTCAGGCAGCTTTAAAGCCTTAAACCCAGAAACTTTACAACATTCACATTTCTTCACATTTTCTTTTATTCACTTAAATCCGAATTCCTTTTTTTTAATGCCCCAATTAATTTTGGGACATCATCTAATATACACACCCTCCTTATCGGTCAATCTTGGAAAGACATGAAACAAAAAGGAAAAAATATAAAATGGCAAATTGCTGGAATTTACAGTTAACCCTAAGGATGGTAAACTATTTACGCGTTTTACCAAGTTTAACCGGAGGGAAAACCGAATCGAATTGAAATACGAACCAAAGATCATAAATTAGACTTAACCGTCTCCAATCCAACTTAAACCCTCCGATCCAATCTCGATTTTAACCATCTCGAACCCGAATCCAAATAACCACTCAATTTCGATTTAAACCAAGTCGATTTAATTCCCTTTATTTCCATTTCCCCTCTCTCTCAACGGTTTCCCCCAAATTCGAAAATGTAACCCTAGAACATCCCACTTCGATTCCTTCGATTTCCCTTCGATTATTCACCGAAAACGTGTGAATCATGGTTGAAACTCGGCTGGGTAAGAGAAAGGATAGGCCTCCTCCAACGGATCCTCCTCCGCAAAAGAGCGGGACCTCGAAGAAATCGAAGAAGAACAAACCGAAGAAGAGTTCCAAGAAGAACTCGAAGAAGAGAAAAACGACGGATGAGGAATCACCGGCGGTTGATTTTGTTGGAACCGTGGGAGTTGCGGAGGAGAATGAAGTAGAAGAACCGGCTAAGGATGTAGAAGATCGGGAGAAAGAGAAAGAAGAATCGGAGAAGGAGAAAGAAAGGGAAGAAGAAAATGGAGACGAAGATGAAGAGGAAGAAGGAAATAGCGATGAATCTCAAGAAGAGAAAGAAGAAAATAGAGACAAAGATGAAGAGGAAGAAGGAAATAACGATGAAGAAGTAGAGAACAAAGATGAAGAAAAAATACAAGAGGAGGAAGACACCGAAGAAGAAGAGAACGGGACTCCCGAAGAGAACAGAGGTCAAAACGAAAATGAAAATCAAGAAGAAGGAGAGAAGGAACCCCCATTGGAAGCGGAATCAGGAAATGTTGATGGTGATGGTGAAGGGGTTCTCGGGCAAGGAGAAGAGGTAATAAGTGTGGAACTTGAATAGGGTTTAACTAGATATACTAGGAAAGGCTCAGATAACTTAGGAGAACTATGTTTTAGTACTTGCATAACTGATGTAGAACACAATGTTACTTGCAGGAATTAGAGGCAACCGAGGCAATCAAACCGTTGAGGATGTACTTCTATGAGTCGGAGTACAAGAAACAAATAAAGATAGCGACCAAATGTTTCGTCAATGACGTTATGGTTACATCTGACAATCTGAAACCGCCGATGAGTGATACTGAGAGGAAGTGGTTTGAGGGGCATCCACAATTCTGTCACGTGTTCCACATGGAGAAGGACTCAAACCACATGGTCCAAGGAATCTGGATGTTGCTATTGCGGACAGTGGATAGCTCGAAGAGGAAGGAAGTGTGGTTCATTGTGAATGGTGTTCCCATCCGTTATGGCCTGAGAGAACACGCTTTGATCTCAGGTCTTAGCTGCCGCAACTATCCACTTCGGTATAAGGAGTTTGGTGATAGAAAGTTCGTGAATCGCCATTTCAAGAAGGGAGAATCAATAAGGCTTGAGGATGTCAAAGCGAAGCTGTTGGCTATGGGAGAATACAGAGACCGGCTGAAGACGATGGTTTTGTTCTTTTTAGGAAGTGTTATCTGTGCGCAAACGAAAGTAGGAAAAGGCGCCAGAGATGTTTTGGAATTCTTCCAAAGAGTTGTGGACGATCTCGAGTTCTGCGAAAACTTTCCATGGGGGAGGTACTCGTTTGATTACATGGTTAAGGAGATATCGCACACCATGGATCATTTTGGAGGTCGGGTTAGAGAGAAGACTTTATGGCCACTTCCAGGTTTCTGTCTGCCACTGGAGGTAAGCAATTGAAGATAATCACCTTATCATTTGTTAATATTATTGTGTTAAGTGTTTGTACATGATTGGTATGTAGTTGCTTGCTTTTGAAGCAATTCCCAAGTTGGGATTGAAGTTCAGACAAGAGATTGAAGACGTCGATGTAGACTGTCCTAGGATGTGCAGATCAGTCTTTAAATCAGCAGGGATGAAAGGGTTCTCACTTTTAAAATTGAATCGGGAACTGGACAAAATAACGGTATGTTTCTTCCCCTACAAACTTTGAAAATGTTGTAGCATTATACTAACATGTGATTATTTTTTGGTTTTAATTTTTTGGTATCAGTCAGGGGATATCCACAGCATCCTTCCTACCAAGACAGAAGAAGAAGTAACTCTTTTGGAAGAGATGACTGAAGAGGAGGACGACGTTGATGTCGATGATATTTCTGTTGACAGTTGGGTAAAGCGTCTAAAAGAAGGACATTCAGTCTTTTTTAAAGAGATGTATGATGTAGACGTTGCTGTGCGTGATCCAAATGCACAAGAGGCTGTCGACGAAGATCAGGATGACGAAGAAGGTGGAGAGGAAGGAGGCGCAAGCCAGAAGAAGATGATGGAGGAGTTGATCAAACAAGTGAAAATGTTTGGAACTCAGCTAAAGAGAGTTAAGAAGACAATGGACAAGTTTGAGGAAAGGATGGTGGTTCCGTTTGAGGCGTTTATGAAGAAAGCTATGGATGAAGGGCAAGGAAGCAGGAAGTGAAGAACTCGGTTATGTATTTTGTAAACTCGGTTATGTATTTTGTGGGAAGTTGGACCCATTATTTTGTTGTTGTGTGGATGTTGGAAACCTCTTGACTTATTAGGTATGTTGGATGGAACTTGTTCTTGTTATCATGGATGTTGTAATCTTGTTATCATGGAAGTTCTTATGATTACTAGGAAAACTAGAAATACTAGGAAAACTAATTCTTCAACACCACACTTAAACTAAGCATACAATTCTTCAAACTTCCTAACAATGTCATCTTCATTTTCGTCATTCCCGCCCTTCCCTGTCTTCTTCTTCTCCAAATGACTTTTCATTTCAGAAATGGTCTTCTGTAATTGCTCAATCACTTTATTCTTCTCCTGGATTTCATCACGGGCTTGAAGCAATGCTCTCCTTTGCCATTATGTACCATCCTCTTCATCGAACCAAGAGAAGTACTTGCATTCATTTCCAATCTGCAATAAGGTCAAAATTCAAACTCAATTCAAATCCAGATTCCATTATATCCAGATTCCATCATATATTTATACCTTAAAACGCGGACAGCCATAAAAGTGTCGACCAGGATTTTTCTCAGTCCAAGCTTGCCTTATTTTCGCCGGCAAGCCACAGTGACACAACCTCAGACAAGAAAATCGGCGGCTCCTTTGCGATAAAGACGAACCCGAACCCACTTCCATCTTCACTTCTTTTTCCATCTCACTTGCTCGGCGAAGGGGGGGGGAAGAGAATTCGATTCTCAAAATAAAGAAGAGAGACACGAGAGAGAGGGAGGGAAAGAGGAAATGGGAGAAATAGAGAGAGAGAGAGGGAGAGATGAAAAAGGGATAAAAAGTCAAACTGAAAGTAATTGAAAGGCTTTGGGAGGGGAGTAAATTTGTGTGGTTGAGATAATTTAGACGATTTTAATATTAAAATGAGATAATTGCCCAAAAAAAATTTGTTCATAGTTATACCCAATATACTAGTATTCCCAACTTTGGTCATAGTTATATTTTTATCGGTTTCTAATTTATTTAGTGTTACTAATCTATTAAATTGGTTATCTAGTTTTACCTTCAATATTACTAGTTTAAATTGTTATATATATAGTTCTGTGCAATTATATTTAGCGAATAGATATAACTCGAAAGTTTCGTTTGTAAGATGTCTTTGGCCAACAAAGTGTTATTGTAATTGCAAGGTCTCGTAAAGGATACATGAGAGTTTTTTTCCTAAATTTCAGAAATTGATAACCGAGTTTTATTATAAATATATGTTAGAGTTGCGAAAACAAATGTAAAACTATGATATTCGGGTTTTGATAGAGAAAAAACTATGAGATTCGAGTTTTGATATAGATAATACTAATGTCATTACAAAACAAAGTAGATTTCAAGTTTTACGCAGTTTACTAAGTCATACAACACGACACAACACGAAATGAAACAAAGTTCCAGAGCTTACAACACAAAATCAAGTACCCAAATGCATTACTCGAAATATGCATTACTCCAAATTCATCCAAATTTAAACTCTTTTCCTTCCTTGCCGCTTGATGCGATATGGAGGTATGATCTTCACCTCCTTGATCTTCACCTCCTTGATCTGATCTGGTACATTCTAAGAAGCCATGTCGGGCACAACATTAAGTGTTCTGGAATACGCCAAATGCCACATTTCCGTCCAGTAGTATTTTGAGCACAACTCATGGATATCAAGGCGCCGGCCATCAACATTCCTAGCGAAATAGATATAAGCTGCCAGTCCATGCAGACAAGGGAACTTTTCATAGTCCCACACCTTGCAAGTACAAGTTTTTCCAACCAAGGTCGCCTAAAACACCTTTCCTGCAGTGTCAGTGATCTCGTACTTAAGCTCGTAACTATCAAGTTCCCGCACAGGTAACTTATGTGCAACAGCCCATAGATCGTGCAAGTAGTTCTCAACCCGAGGCACCAGTCTTGTATTCATTGATCTAGAAACAACATCCTTCCGTTGAGTGAACCAATCAGAGAATTTCCTAATGATACAATCCAGCATTGGTATTAAGGCCCACCTCGTTGCCTCTTTAAACACGTTCTTCATTGATCCCAGAGTGTTGCTTGTATCCAAGTTGTACCTATCACGTGGGAAAAAAACCCTTGCCCATTTGTCCTTTTCAATACCACATTCCTCCACATACTTGTACGCAGCAGGACATCTTATCTTAAATGAGTCGTAAGCAGAATTGAAATCATCAACCGTGTAATATCTGCCCGACTCCATAAATTTTTGCCCGACTATATTCTTGTTGACGTTACAAGCATGCAATTTCACATTTTCCTTCAAATGCCATAAACAATGACCATGGTGCACTACAAGAAAATAGAGGTTTTACTAGGACGGTATTTCCTCGTCATTTCCTAGTAAAGCGTCCTTTACTAGGAGTTTACGAGGAAACGCGTTTCGTAGTGAGCCGTTCATCGTAAAGCATATTTCCTCGTAAACTCCTAGTTAATTTACGAGGAAATGTTTTCCTCGTAAACTCGTGGTTTAAGATTCCTCGTAAAGGCCTCGTAAGTTTCCTCGTAATGTCGTAGTAATAGTTTCCTCGTAAAGGAGTAGTAAAGATTTACTAGGAATTAACTACGAAATCTTACTAGGAAATTACTTTGACTATTTACTAGGATTTTACTTCGATAGTTTACGAGGACTTTACTTGGAAAACGTTACTAGGAATTTACCGCGAAATATATTTTTTCTCATTAAAAATAATAATTAAAATAAATATAAATAATATTTTTTGCAAATTAAAAAATCTAAATTATAAACAAAAACGAAATAACAAAATATTTTATATAACTAAATATTTAAATTTTAAATTCATATATACAATTAAAATAAAAAAAACTAAGGATGGCCCTCGTGAAATCGACGAGCGAAGTCGTCATCCTGGAACTCCCGCTCGTCCACGTTGCTCGTCGACGGATGTGGTGGTGGATGTCGTGTTGGAAGCGCTCCGGATTCCCGTCTGACACGCAACATCTCCGCCACTACGGAGTTCTCGACCGCTAAAACATCTAAGATTTCGGTAAGAGAACTCACATGAGGCTGCGTCGCCTGCAACTCCGTGCGCAGCTGAACCGTGACATCGTGCTGTTCCTGAGCATAAGACGATGTCGCTGCGCGGACATCGTTAACGGAACCAATCCCGACGATGCGTCCCTTTTTCCTAGGGACGACCTTTAAATAAAAAGATTGATTAATAACGTTAAAAAAATAAATTTTAAAATAAAAAAAAATAAAAAAAAAATATTTACCTCCTCGTAAATCTTATCCACTTCAGGAGTGGATAATATGACGGGTGTCCCAGACTGCTGAGTGAGCTGGGTCTGGCGGTGGTCAATCCGAGCAGCAACATCGTTGTAGATCCGCTCGGATCTAGGATCTACAAAATGCCCAGCCTTGTTCCGGTGGGTCCTCTCGTAAAGCTCTTTCAGAGATGGAAGTGCTCCCGTCTCTTTAGCCTAAAAAAATTATTTTAAAAATTAATTATTAATTTAAAAAATATAAATAGATTTAAAAAAATAATTAATTAATTTTGTTACCATGTCTAGACGGATCCCCGCGTGAGGTTTTCGACCCCCGGTGTGAAGCATCTTGGTGTTGCCATGGTCGTCTTTCGTCATGCGGTTCTCGGAGTTGGTTTGGGAGGTTCTGATCGAGTCTGGCAACCCCCAATAACTGATGAGGCCATCCCACACCGTAAATGTGAGGCAATCGGGTTTCCCCACCTCATAACCATCGACCTGAAAAAAAAATAATTTTTAAAATTATTTGAAATGAATGATATAAACTGAATTAAATTTAGAAATTCACCTGAAAATTGCTCTTCCAGTTGTAGACAATGTCGAGCAATCTCGTTTTTGCCTTCGCCTGAAACTCCTTCTTCACCATCTCGTGAATCCCAATGGACCAACGATATTTTTGCTGAAACAAGACAATATTAAATTAATTAGTTCAATAATATTAAAATTTATAAATTATTAAAAAATAAACGACTTACGGCAAACGTTTTGAACCAGGTCTTTTTGGTGTGGCTGGCCGTCATTTTCCAGTTTGGAGCTGCATCGGGAAAGTATCCCCTGATACAATCGGTGACGCTCTGAGCGACAGACCCGTCAACATTAAACCTGAAAAAAATATTTATTAAATTTATTAATTTTTTGTTAATTAAGAAATAAATTTTAAAAATTTAAAAAATAAAACATACCAGAATATGTTGCGTCCGTCCCGTCGGAAAGGATCTAACTCGGGTAGCCCTTCCCTGCCTGGAGCTGCCATAATGTCCTCGACCGTGTATACCGCAAATGGAGCGGTTGGCGGCACCTCCAAATCAGGATGAACCCCGACGGCCGGTGGAGGAGGAGGAGGAGGTGGTGGGAACTGAGTCTCAGGAATACTTCCGACATCCGGAATCGCAGAACCGGGAGCGGAAGAAGATGATCCGCCAACCTCACGGCCAAAAAGATCTCCGTAGTGAATACTACTGGCACGGCCCTGCTGAGACGACGAAGACGACGACGACCTCTGAGCCGCCCTAGCAACCTTGTCTTGTCTAGGCATCTAAATTGAAAAAAAAAAATTAATTCCCGTATCAATTAAAAAAATAGTTTAAATAAATACTCCATCTAATCTAAATTCCCTAAACTAACCACCTAATCTAAACTCCCTAAACTAACCACCTAATCTAAATTCCCTAACTAGGAGGTAGAGAGTACCTTGATAGGAATTTGATAGGAGATTGCTTGTAATGAGCTTCCTCGCAGGCTCAGGTTTATATAGGGAAACATGTTTCCTCGTAAAGGCCTAGTAAATGTACTAGGACGTTACGAGGAAAACACTAGTCCCGTGTTTTATTTTCCTCGTAACACAGTAGTAAACAAAAACACGGGACTAGTGCTTTCCTCGTAAACTTTTACTAGGCCTTTACGAGGAAATTAAAACACGGGACTAGTGTTTTCCTCGTAAAGTCCTAGTAAAAGTTTACGAGGAAAGCACTAGTCCCGTGTTTTTGTTTACTTGGGTTTTACGAGGAAAGTGTTTGTAAATCCCTAAACTTGAAACCCCAAACCCCAAACCACAACTTCCATAACTTATAACATCTTCTTCTACAACCAAACTCCAAACCTCTTCTACACCAAAACCTCAAATTCTATTTCAATTTTTTTATAAAACATACATAATTCAAATTCGTTTTTGTTATTAAACAAACTTATAAAACATACTTAATTCTTCTCTATGTGCATCACATCGAGGTTGTGGCGCAAAAGAAGATCTTTCCAATATGGCAATTCCCAAAATATACTTTTTTGTGCCAATTGTGCTGCACACCATAAGAATCAGGCATATTACTGGGAACATGCCAATTCCCACCACGAGGAGCTGTTTCTAGAGCACCGTAGTGATCGATTTGCGCTTCGATTTGTTCTCCAGTTAAGTATGGAGGAGGAGTGTCTCTGACAACCCTTTTGTGCCTGAACAATGTCTTGTTTCTTCGGTATGGGTGGTAAACGGGAAGAAATCGACGGTGACAATCGAACCAAGTAGTTTTCCTACCATTCTTCAACTGAAACGCATCTGTCATTCCATTACAATATGGACAAGCTAATCTCCCATGTGTAGTCCATCCAGACAACATCCCATATGCAGGAAAGTCACTTATGGTCCACAAAAGCATCGCTCGCATCGTAAAATTTTTTTTCATTGAACAATCATATGTCCTCACCCCTGTTGACCACAAATCTTTCAACTCTTTTATCAATGGTTGAAGAAAAACGTCGAGAGATCTTTTTGGATGCTTTGGACCAGGTATTAATATGGTCAAGAATGGAAACTCTCGTCGCATGCACATCTCCGGTGGCAGGTTGTACGGTGTAAGAAAGACTGGCCACAATGAATATTGTCTCCCTGACATTCCAAATGGACTAAATCCATCAGTGCATAATCCAAGATACACATTCCGGATATTGCTAGCGAAATGTGGATGTACATTGTTAAAATGTTTCCAAGCTCTTGCATCTGACGGATGAGTCATCTCTCCATTCGTCTGAGTATGCTCGGCGTGCCATCTCATCCCTCCAGCAGTCTCCTCAGATTGATACAATCTTTTCAATCTATCCGTGATTGGTAGGTACCACATCCTTTGGTACGGTACCCTCTTACACCCTCGACCTTGCGGTTTGAATCGTGGCTTTTTACAAAATCGACATTCTTCTAACTTCTCATCATCTCCCCAGTAAATCATGCAGTTGTCGATGCAAACGTCTATCATCTCCGAGGGCAACCCAAGACTATATACCAATTTCTGAATCTCATAATAAGATTCAGCAGACACATTGTCTTCTGGCAAATACTCTTTAAACAAGTCTGCCCATGCATCCATACAATTTTCAGGTAGATTGTGATCGGTTTTAATACTCATCATTCTAGCAGCCAACGACAATTTTGACAGACCTTCTCTACAACCACTATAAATTGGCTCATTCGCAACTTCTAACATTTCATAAAAAAATTTTGCATCTAAGTTAGGTTCTTCAACTTCATCATCATCATGAGTTATAAATGCATCACCTACCATATCATGAACCCTATCACAATCTACCATTTGTTCCTCCTGGTGATGATAGCTATTTTCATTAAGCAAGTGATTAACCGGTTCAGTCTCAGCATTGCTATTACTACTGCTAGCTTCATTCATACAACTAGCATCTTCTCCATGTTGATACCAAATATAATAATATGGCATGAAACCTCTATTTAGTAAATGCTTCCAAACATTTTCACGAGGACCTAATTTTGTATTGCAGCATTTCCGACAAGGACAGAACATCTTACCACTTTCCTGCGTGAGTGGTGTAGAATCTGCTTGATGCATAAAAGTCTCCAACCCTCAAGAAATTCTTTCGTCACTCACCCGTTATTATCTCTGTGTTAATACATCCACTTCCGCAACTCGAAAATATTTCCCGGACCAGACATTTTTTTTTCTTTGATCAAGCTTATAGCTGATTTTTTTTTGGTGTGTTTCAAATGAATCACAAATGGTGGTATTTATAGAAATTTTTGAATCTGAATTTGTACTAGGAAATTGGGAGGAAAAGTAGGTACAAAACATAAGATACATATTTTCTAGCTATTTCCTCTCTATTTCGAAGTAAAAAGTCATTTTCCTCTTAATTTCGTAGTAAAATATTACTACGAATTTACGAGGATAATTAGTACTACGACATTACGAGGAAATATCATCTTCCAAGTAATTTCCTCGTAACATTACTACTACTTTACGAGGAAATCTTTTCCTCGTACATTTACTTCGGATTTACGAGGAAAACTCTTTTCCTCGTAAGATCCTCGTAAAGCCGTAGTAACTTTACGAGGAAAAGATTTCCTCGTAAATTTTCCTAGTAAACGCCGGTTTTTCTTGTAGTGGTGAGCCTGTAGAAACACGTTTCCTATGGCGAAAATCAAGCTCTGATTTCTTGTACTAATGAAAACCAGTTCAGAAGAGTCTGGTATAACACTTTTAAGCATCTCGAAAAACCAAGTCCAACTAGCAAGATTCTCACCATCTACTACTGCAAACGCAAGTGGATATCTCTGACCATTAGGATCCTGAGCTTTCGCGAAAACTAAAACACCACCGTTCTTCAGACGTATCCCCTCCACAGCTATCACCTTCCTCATAACCGCAAACCCTTCAATGCAAGCTCCCAAAGCTATGAAAAGGTACTCAAATTTACTTCTATCATCCAATTTCAAACAGGTTTTTGTCCCCGGATTCACTTGCTCTAACATGTACAAATAG
The DNA here is from genome assembly GCA_905132765.1 of Moricandia arvensis. NCBI lineage: Eukaryota > Viridiplantae > Streptophyta > Magnoliopsida > Brassicales > Brassicaceae > Moricandia > Moricandia arvensis. Next base: position 70,693 of record CAJHQP010001991.1, on the reverse strand, counting down.
CTATACAACATCTTGTAGCTCTCTTTCGGACTACCAGGTATATCTCTGACGTGATTGCTCATTGTGTCCTGCCAAAAGGAACAAACAAAAGAAACTCACTACAATTTCCCCTACTATTATCCTGCTACAGTTTTACCAGTTATTCGAATTTTCCATGTTTTCCTAATTCTACCAGTTGTACCCAGTTATTCAGTTTTACTACAATTTATCAAGAACAATTGAATAATCTAGGGTTTATCCCTATCCCTCAACTCCAATTCACCTACCGAAATTCATTATATACCAAGTTACCCCGAAACTAAACAAAACTTGTCACAATTACAAATCTATTAAAACCCCCAAAACCTACTTCCGAAATAATGCTCGAACAGTACACCCTAACTTACCGGCTGCAACTTTAACGGCCCCGACGGCAACAGACGGCAGCATTCGAGAAGCTGAGAGAGAGGAGTGGAGGAGGAGCTGCTGCAGGAGGAGCAGCTACGGGGGGAGCTCGGGATGGGGGGGGAAGGGGGATGTCGGGATTCACCTTTTTTTTTAGACCAAACCAACACAAACATAAGAACCACTTGGGTAATTTTTTTTACAGACCAATCCAATTCAGATCCTACCAACAAACATAACAAACATAAGAACCACTTGGTTTGGGACATTCTTAGTTCCAATTAAAATATGTCCTTTTGGTCTTTTCACATATTCATTAATGCTTGATGGGTATAGTATATTTTATGGTGCATAGGAGATTGATCGAGGAGGAGATTGGGCATTGGAGGTGATGTCCCTTAGGAAAATTTTCATTTTGTATAACATTATTGATATAATTTTTTCTTTTTTTTTCAACATAGATTTCATTAGCCCACTGGGCAAGAGAACAAAAGTACAAGAAAGTCTATAAAAGCCCATATAAAATAAACAGATCAACATGAAAGAAAAAGATACACGCAAAGAAACAGCTGTCTTCCATAAACTAGATCAAATACCAGTGGAAGCTAAAGAGAAAACGATTCATGCATCAACCGCCGATTGTACTTTGCCGTCGCCGGTATCGTTTCCATCGCGAGTCCACCATCTTGAACGCCATAGACTTTCATATGCACCTCTGTCCCAATCCTCTATCGCTAATCGCCATAACATGTGACCATAATCCAATTTCATCTTCTTTATTTAGTTCTAGAGAACTCAAAGGATGGAGAATTAGATTATTTGTTGAGACATCCATGAATGAACCTCAACTCTGCTTAATCCAATTCCAAATCCCTGAAAAATCTCTCATCAACTTGAATCACATCCAAAAATACTCCATGCAAAGCCAATTTATTGGCCGAAAGCATGAAGCTTTACATTTATTGGAAGGAAAACAAGCAAAGATGATGAAAAGAGGAACATGGAACATGTCCTTCGGTGTTTGAGTTAAAACAAGCGAAGAGGAAAAGTCCAACCTTTCAGAAGATTGGAACCATACAACTTTATTAAAATCAGTTTAGAATCGGAGAAACCTGAGACCAACTTAAAGCGAAGCTCCGATTTATAAACTGAAGAAAACACAACAAAATTCGCCGACGCGAAGGAAAGATCCGCAAACGGAAAAAGTCGATCAAATGATCAAATATTTTACAACAAAACATAAAACTCTCAATCCCCCTGAAAGATCAAATTGTGTTAAGGGGGAAGTTGAAGAGAGGATTTTCTCTCTCGGCCTCTAGGCTTTCTAGCGATATAATTATTTATTTTTATTTTCATTAAAAATACATTTTCATAAATATTTTTTTTATTAATAGTTAAAAGACTCTTAAATTAATTAGAATTTTAAATTTTATATTCCAAAACTATATTCCACCCTTCAAATCTAAACCTTAATTTTTAGATTAATTAACTCTAGAATTATCAATAATTTTTTGGGAGAATTTGAAGTTTACCACTTTTGTTGTACCACTTTTCATTTTTACCTTCATTGACATTTTAAAAAATATCACTTTCTTAAAGAGAATTTTCAAAATACCACTTTTTTATACCACTTTTCATTTTTACTTTCATTAAAAAGACATTTTCAAAAATACTTTTTTTTTATGGGCAAATTTTTTAAGAATTAATTAGAATCTTAAATTTTAAATTCCTAAACCCTACCCCCACCCTACACCACCCATTAACTCTAAACCCTAAGTCTTAGATTAATTAACCCAATGGTTATAAGTGTGTTTTCCCCTCTTAAAAAATAAGGGTAAAAGTGATTAAGGTATTTTTGAAAAATGGTACAAGGAAAATAGTATTTTTGGCAATTTCCCCTTTTCTAAGAGGCATTTTTAAAAAAAAAAATTAATTAGCCCTTAACTCTAAATCCTAAGTCTTAGATTAATTAACCCAAAGGTTATAAGTGTGTTTTTCCTCCTAAAAAAATAGGGTAAAAGTGATTAAGATATTTTTGAAAAATGGTACAAGCAAAGTGATATTTTTGACAATTTCCCTAATTTTTGTCTCTTTAAAAGTAAAAATAAAAGTGGTTAATGTAAACGTGAAAAATAATAGTAGGAATGTAGTATTATAAACAATATCCTTTAGTTCTACGAACCTTTTATATATTTTAAATAAGAAATCAAGTGCTTTTGGCTAATGTGTTAATCACTAGATCATCTCCAATGGTGTTTAATTTCCGCTTTTTGCTTCATTTTAAAGCAACTTTTGTTCCAGTTGTGCTTTATTTCTTGTTTCAAAATGAAGTAATAAATAGTGTTGTTTCAAATTTAAAACAACATTGTTCATTGCTTCATTTTTTGAAGCTGAATTTTCTAAATTATAAATTACTTTTTAACTTTTACTTGTTCTTATTTTTTGATATAATAAACAGTAATAATTAATATAATCCAACTAATTTGTAATATTTCTTCATTATATTAATTTAATCAATTTATAATAGTTAATATTTTAAAAACATATATGAAATGAAAGATAACATTATATAATTGAAATACATGATTGATAAAATCTAGTTTTATTGTTTTTCATTTGTGGGAAAAATACACGATTGGTGCTTCTTTATAAAATTCAGTTTTATTGTTCTTCATTTATGTTATGTATAATAATTTTATTTTATGATAATATTGCATTTATAACAATTGGGTTGAACTATTGTTAAAAAAAAATTGTTGGGTACAATTAGTAAATATGAAAAATATAAGGTGTTTTTAATAATTAATGATAAAGTAGAGATAGAATATATTTAGAAATTTTCCTTTACAAGAAAGAAACGAAGTAAACCATCGGAAAAGAAGTTGCTTCGTTTTTTTGCTCCATTTTAAGTAAATTGGATTTTTGAAGCAAGAAATGACGTCAACCATTGGAGATGCCCTAATAAGATCTCAAAAAATAACTAATTCTTCTATATATTTATTCTTATATATTAAATAAAAATCATTTATGTAATTTTTGTTTACGTGCCGATCACAATTTTCAAGCAATCCTCATATATATTAAATGAATAGTCACTTAAGTTATTTTAGCTGTGGCGAACACTGATGAAATAAAAAATTCTTACAATTTAATTTATGGATAACTTTTAATTTCATTTATTTAAAATTTTAAGGTAAGTCTAAAACCGTTACATCATTTTCCAAATAATAACTTATGGTAACTAATTATCGAAATTATCAAAAGATTGATAATGCATTATCAATTATATATAATATTTATAAAATATATAATATATGAACAAAATTTTTGTATAAAAATAAATATAATATTTTTATATTTTAGGTAATGAATTATATTCTTATATAATTATATAATAACAATTTAATATCTGATAAAGCACATGCTTTATAAATAATGAATAAAACATTTACAAAAAAATAAAAAATATTTATCATCACTTAAAAAATCAATTTATAATAATTTTAAAATAATTTAGAAGAGACAATAATAGTTTATAAAAATATAAATGATATATTAAATAAGAACTTACTTAAGTAACTTTTGTTTACATGTCGATCATTATATAAGCTTTGAAAATTGGACGAATTATATTCAACGGAACATGTGAGAACTTTACAATATAAAATGTTTTATGTCTAAGTCAAAGATACCATATTATAGTAGATAAGTTAATGTGATGATTTAAAAGAATTCTAAGATAGATAGTTCGTTCATTGATTATATGGCTTGTCCTGTTATTTAGAGAGATATATAGATATTTGACAAACAAATATGCAAGAAAATTCCATTAACGAAGCATGTCAAATGTGATAAAAAGAAAGAAATAGTAATGAGAGAAATACAAAGAGACAGAAGAAAAAAAAATATGAAGAAGATGTATAATATGTGTTCGATAAATTAATGTGATAATTGCATATGTAATTCGGCTGACATTTGTTATTACTAAATAATCTTAGTTATTTTGTATTGAACTTATGAAAACTTTGAAATTTAGAATTACTTTGTATCAAAGTTTTAAGTGATAGATAAGATAATTTCATGATTATAAAATGCTTTAAAATAGAGGTTTTGGTTCACTGATCATGATTTTGTTAATCATTTTATCAAAATCATGTAAAATAAATATTTTTAGAGACTTAAATTAATATTAGTCAATTATCACTAAAAATATTGTTTCTAACAATACATCACTAAATTTTTAGATGTTCAAACTATATTGAGTTAAAATTATCTTTTATATTTCTAATTATTATTCAAATTTATGGTCTTCTATGCAATATATATATATATATTTATAGTATACCCGTGAATTTGTGGATATCTACCTAATTTAATGTGATTAGGTAAGCAAATATAATTAAAACTTTAGTATTAAATGTTTTTTTTCTTGACCACGTTCATTAATATAAAAAAATTAATGAGAACACATAAAAATGAAATTGTTATAATTTCCTTGTAAAAATTGTGACATGACTATAAGAACATGTATTGATGGGTCAAACCTAACTCAATTCTATCTAAGAACTTGCTGACATAGCAAATACGAGATTAGTTAATCTTAACCATTTTTAATTAGATTTTTTAATATTGATTTAATTTAAATCATTTTTTGTCTTATTCTAAACTCACTAGATTAATCTTATTTGAAATCTTATTATAAAGTTTGATGTATTATTCAAACATATACGGTTTAACGTCTGCTGTTTAGGGTCCAATGTTGGACGTTTGCTTGATGTATTATAAAGTTTGATGTATAATAGCAGACTTTGGACATTCGCTTCCCGCTTTGGAACCGGAATCGGAACCTTATGGAAGCTTACGGAATCTCGCTTCCAAAACGCTTTTCAAATATCCTATTTAAAAACATGTCGGAAGCTTACGATTCCATTTCGGAATCATGCTTCAATTTTAAAATACAATGTCATAGATAAATAAAATAGAAATTATGTGTTTTATTTTTATAGAAAATTTAAAATATTAACATAGAGAAACTAATATTAGAAGTTATTTTTATGCACTCGATTTTTTACTAAAGATATATCATACATATTCAAATCTATTTTGTCAGTTATTTTGAAATATTAAAAATAATTAGTTAGATAATAGTTTTTATAAACTTCATTTATTTATATTTTCACAATTATAGTATGAAATCATTTATTTTTAGTATAAATGAAAAATGATTTATTTTAATTTGAATCATATAATTTTGAGTTATATATTTTATAAATTTTAATATATATATATATATACGCTTCCAACACGTTCCAGCGTCCTAATTTTTTTAAAAAATCTCGCTTCAACGCTTCCACATGGTTCCGCTTCTGCGTACCCGCTTCCGTTTCCATGCAACATAGCCATAAACTACCAAACGTCCAATTGTATTAATTTTTCTCATTTCGTCATTGTTTTAATAGCATTGTCATTGATGGGTTATTGTTTTGTTTACCATCATATTTTGAATCAATATAGTTGCCTTTCTATTATTTGCATAATATCTTTGGTATAATAATATATATTTTTTTCATTGAAATGAAAATTAGTTAAGTAGAGGGTGAAACAAGTGAAAAGAAAATGGAGTGAGATCTGAGTATTCTTACTAATGGAATATTGTTTGAGAAATATGATGGGGAAATTTCGGAAATCAACAACGAGAGATCAAATTATATTTGACTCATTTGAAGTTAGATAATTACCTAAGTGAAGACAAACAAGTTAATGATGTTGGAAATACTGATGTTGTTAAAGCATAGATCAATTGTGATTGTATGTTGAATATATTTATTGTTTAATTTTTAATCGAGAAACTTTTTGCGAGTTAGGTTAATTTCATGACACACTTAAGACGTATTTAAAATAAGATTATGTTTTCAATGATATAGTCACCAAATTAAGACATTGATGATATAAATAAGAACCTTATCAAAGATCTTTCGTATTCATTCAAAATGGAAGTGTAATAGTGCTCTTCCACGAAAACAACATTACATAAAACGTGGGCTGCTGAAAAATAAGTCTACATGAATTTTTTTGAACGTGGAAATCATTACCATTTTTAATTTGAAGTTGTATTTTGTTTTTGTTTTAATATTCACTTATAAGAGAATAATCATCTTCTCTAATAAAGAGCATCATATAAGTTTCCGCTTTTCTTCTGGCCGTAGCATCAGTTAAATATTTTAATGCTTCCTTTTCTTTTTCATTTGTGCAAAATGAAATTTTCATCAAAAAAAACTTAAAGTGGGTTCATGGCCCATAAAGCCTATTTGACAACAGAGTCAGCTAAAACATTGGTTGATCTAGGAATAAACTTAAACTGGACTGACTTATGAAACAACAAGAAGTAAATATCTTGAAGGACGCCATAAATCTCCAGTTTCATCTCTTGCCTATTGATCGTGTTGATCAAAACTTGAATCAGAGAGCACCATGATGGAGTCGATTACACAAGAGAGGGCAAAGGTTATGGCTGCGTGAACTGCCAAAGATTCTGCCATAAGGGGCGACAAAACGAAGGTTGAAGTGACTGCTGTGAGGATGTAACCAAACCATCAATGATCCAACCAAATCCTGTAAATCCAGAGGAGGGGTTCCATGTTGCATCTGTGAACACAGCACAACTCAAAGCGTCTAGGATTTTGTTCAATTCTAATCAAATGCAGTACTGGTCCGAATCTGAATGGCGCCTAAAGTGAACAAAACAAATGCTGCCCCCATTATATTTTTTTTCATATTCGATATAGAATTAAAATGATGCAAAATATCATTTTTATTCAGTTCATATTCTTTTCATTAATAACTCTTTAGTTGTGTATGATACATACTTGTACTTGAACATAGTTATTTTATGAGGTTCGCAAGCAGGAACTATTATATATGATGGGATATATCTATTTATATATATATATATATATATATGAATAACAAACATTTATTCACTTTAACATTTTCATTGATTTGTATAGAAAAAAGTTCAGAAAGCTGAAGCTAATTTATAATAATTTAATGTTTGTTTAGATTTTAAGAATTTTGTATCGTCAAATATTTTAAATTTTTCAAAAACAACTTATAACAATCGCCACAAAATTAGAGAAGATAAAATTTACAAGATAGAACAACAATCAATCAATAAAAATGAAAGCACAAATATTTTACAAATAAATAATGGTATATTAATAAAAAGAAACTACAATAGTTAAAAACTAAAAAGGAATAAAATAAGATATTAGATGAGAAGAATAATACTAGAATTATTATTATCATTACCAAAAGACAAGGAAGAAAAGGAAAAAGGAAAAAAACTAAAAAGTCAAAACACAGAAGTGGGTTTCGAACTTCCACATGTAGGTGATCATCATCATTTGGTGCCCATAAAATTTATATAACCACTGGCGCCTAAAGCCCTTGCTTTACGGGCTTTAGGTCAGAGCAAATGTTTCAGTGATAGCGTGACTGATGGGGTTTGTGCCGGCATCCATTCTCTTCATGGGTAAACTCTCTCTTCTGGAAGATCAATTGGTTTCTTGAGAGCCAGCATTTTAGTGCTTTTCATTATCAGGTAATCGAGAGAGGAGGAAAAATGCAATGAAATAGTAATTTTAAAGAGGAGAAATAATTACTGATGGATTAAAGTTAGTTATTCTTTTTTTTAAATAACAATAAAACTAGTTATTCAAAGAGACAATAAACGTACTATGATTTAGATATTATAAAGACATGGTACTATAATTGGCTGGGAATATATTAGGTGATGTAGATTGTAGACATCTTAAGAAGCCATCAAATTAGCTCTTATCATGTAAGTAAAATGTTTTGGTTTCAGCAAGTATATATCTTTTCCAGATTAATGAGATGGGCTAGGTCGACTTCGATTTGAATTGTGTATACGTATTCAGACTATGATATGATATTGAGTTTAATGGATTGCCAACTAGAGTTAGTAAATAGTAAGTTGACCGATTTGTCTACTATTTCACTTTACAATAGTTTTTCTCTCATCGGTAGGATTTTTCAATACGATTCCTCAAAAGATTATATTTCTATATTTTATGTATGTTATTACAATCACTTAAAACAAACATTTCAAAAACGTAAACATAGATCACATCATATTAACGGGTTTAAGACAACATTCTCTGAAATTAATCCTTCTGGTCAGTCAAGGTAACTACTACAGTAGCATCTTGGATGTGAAAGAAACTGCTAAAGTAGGAGACTTATCTGAACTGTTTAATTTAGATCTAGTTATCGAATGTTACATCCAAATATGTTCAGTTTTTTGTAACTTAGGCTATTGAACTTTAATCAGCATTTAACAATGTCTAATGAACACAATTAAACAACTAAAATATATTTGCTCCTGTTTCGCATGTATTTTGCATATATTTTACTTATTTTTTTCAATGTTTATTATTTCAGTTTTTTAAATATATCAATACGTAAAGTTACCAAAATCAAATTTGGTTCAAGTGAAACGTCTAAAAGTTTTTATATTTAACTAGAAATTTTGCAATATATGTAATTTTTTATCTTTGATTGTAGGAAACAATATACTAAACATTTTACATGGTTATGTTATTTTGTTTACTCACAGTATAGCAATTTATCAGAAATATATGTAGACAAATCACTTATCATAATTTGATTATGCTATGTAGGTTTACACGGACAAATACCCAGATTTTTCATTTATTTGACGGTATTGTTTTATGATCTCTATTGATTTTGGTTTTGATTTTATAACACCAAATAAACTAAAACTATGAGTATAACTATTATATTTACTATTATTGTTATTAACTTATTAAGAACTAATGCAGTGTTATTTAATATTTAGACTGCAATAGTACTATAATTGTTTTTGAGTAGAAACTTAGTATAGGTATATATAAATATATATTACAAGATAATATGCATTTCAGATGATACGCCCTTTGATACATCAATATATATATATATATATATATATATATATATATAAACTTCAAGTAGGCTAAATTTATACTATAATATGACTGAGTAAAGAAATGTATGGTATATATATATTATACATGCAATTTAGGTTAAAAGATATAAACATACAGTTTTAATATGAGCACCATGGACTGATGTACAAGATAATTGGTAATATAGAGACAAAAATACTGAAGAACGAAAAATTACCTTTTCATAGTATATTTTTATTGCAATCAAAAGTTTCAAACAAAAATAAAAACTAACTGAATAAAAAATTCTAAAGTAACAACTAATAAATTTTATTTTTTATTGAATCTTTGTAAAATTTATGCAGAGAGATGTGTACAACGCCTGTTGTAAACGGTTTGTACATGTCAATAGACATATCGCTCTAGGAACACTAAATCCTATAATCTTATAATTACATTTGTTTTAATATATCTAATAACGAATGAATAAAATTTGTAGGATCTGCTTTTAGAGAATTGGTGGTTGGGCATGGGCGAAAATAGTGCCGGTAGGATATTGGCCTGCTGAGATTTTCACAAGCTATCAGATCACGCCAACACAGTACAATGGGGTGGCGAATTTTTGTACCGCAATACTTTTGACAAGAACACTCATAGCACCCTCCTTGATTGACACCAATTCTCAAACACAAATCTTGCCCGCGTTCTGATCTTATCTTATTCAAATGCTTAAGTGCATTATCTATTATGTATATTGCCTACTTCAATCCATGCATTGCAAGTATCACTGATAACTTCAAAAAGATTCTCATGAAAAACGCAAACCAATTGAGTTAAAAAGGAAAAACATTGAAAAAATAAGTAAAACATTTGTGAAACATATGCAAAGCATGAGCAATAACATTTTAGTTGTTCAATTGTGTTCATTGGACATTGTTAAATATTAATGATAAGAGCTATGAACTCATGAACTACTAAAGAAAATTACTTAGAATTAAACCATGTGTAACATTCAACAATTCAGTCATGAGCACTATAGCTAGATGTGTTCCAGAGAATTTCCAGATACAAGGATTAAGGAGGATTGCCTACTTTACAAGCTTCAGATCGCTCAATCGAACCAGACATTTCTACCGCTTCAAGAGTTTTCACTATAAGCCACTTTCCTCGGTTAGTACATTATTTAGAAGACTTATAGTTATGACTGTGGAACCCACTTATACTATGTGGAACCATGGCCACTGAGTTCAGCGTCAATTTAGAGAGAATAGTTGTTTTTTTTTCTCAAGTTATTTGGTTAATTAGGTTTTAAAATTGAATTTATAAAAAAAAAAAGAAGACAAGTATGTATCAAGCCTATGGTACTAGCTATATAATAAATGGGTTTGTTATTTTCCACTATAATCTGAATTGTATAAATAGATATTTGTATTTTTCATATAGACATACTACTTCTCTTTTTATTTTGCGTTATTGTAGTATAATAAAGTTCAAATGAAAAATATTACGCACCAAACAATGAATGTATTTTCAAAAATCTCAATTCAATCGTAAATGTTGTTGTTAAACATTGAAGCTGCTAATATCACAACTAGAGAAAAAATCACTAGATTTGTTTTTAACTGCCATATTTTTATTTTGTATACAAATATTTAATAAGAAAAATATCCTTAACTTTATATCTTGTAGAAAAACTCTTTGTATATAACTTTTAGTTTTCCGAAATCAAAAATTTCCGTTTATAACTTATTCTACTTTAGCTAGGTTTTTCTTAGCTCTGCGCGCATACTCTTTCTTTTATTTTTTATTTTTTTTATTTTTCAAGCATAATTTATAGTTGGAAAAATTTCATAAAACTATCTCAACTAAATTTTATTAAGCTTTTAATACCCAAACTTACCCATTTTAATACCTCAATTAATTATTTTGCTCATGTTAATATACAAACTTTTAAACTATGCCCATTTTAATACTCAAAATTTTACTATTTTAGTTAAAATACTAATAAATTTCAAATGAAACTTAAAAAATCTCTAAAATTTACATTAGTTTTCAAAAAAGTCTAATTTTATTTATGTTTGAAAAATAAAAGTAACTAAACTTTTATAATCTTAATCTTTGTAATAAAATTTAAAATTTAAAATATTGAATTTATTTTATTTTCTGAAATAGAAAAAAAATATTTTTTACATTCAAAATTAATTTTTAAAAGTTGATAATTTATTTACCTTCTTTCCTAAATATTTAAATAAAATTAGAATTTTTTTATATTTTAGCTTGAGATATATATTTTTTTAAAATAAAACTTATTATTATTTTTAATTAAATAAATAAAGTTCAGGTATTAAAATGAGCATATTTTAAAAAAAATTATATATTAAAATGAGAAAAATAATTAGTTGAGGTATTAAACTGGTAGCAAAAAAGTTTGAGTATTAAAAAGTTTAATGAAATTTAGTTGGGGTATTTTATGGAATTTTCCCTATACTTATAATAGATGTTTAAAACTCTCTTTTTAATTAATAAATAATATTTTATTGGATTTTTTTTTTTCAAATAAGATTATGTTTTCAATTTTTAATGTAAATTTTATTATTTTTTATTTGTATGATGTGTATTCAGAAGTTTGTTTGAGTATTAGTTAAATTATGGTTATGTAAATAGTTAATTATATTTTTGTTCAGCAACATAAAAAATAGATGTTTTCTTAGTGGAAAATCAGAGTATAAAATATAATTGTAACAATTGTAAAACTGGATGACAAAGAAAAACAATCATAAAAATGAAAATGCATACAACATCAAGATGAGTCGAAGTTAGTTTAGTTCCTCCAAAGAGATCAGCGCACAAATCTGTCTCCCAACACGAAGAACACAATAGCTCCATGTACGTTTTATTTTTGGAATAGCCTTACATGCAATATCTTTATACTCATAACTCGATAGGGTGATCTGAGCCAATCCTAAGTGACAATATTTGCCAGTCTCATCCAACATGTTATTGAAAATGTCATTTTCGCAGTTCGATATTGACTTTTGAAGGCAAACATGAAGAAGATTGAATCATTCGTGAAAGTAATGATCCACAAGCTTCGTGTCATTATCCATAGCTGGTAAATCAGCATCAAATCGAGATTCATTGGGAGCTTCAATGTAGCGATCAAAATGCAGAGTATGAGATGTGTACACATGTTCTAGTACCTTTTGTGAATATAGATAAATTTCTTGGGAAAACGTTGGCTGAGACGTGAAAAATACTACTACATATATAAGAATTACTATGAGAAGAGATTTTGTCATATTACTTTTTGATATCGGATGTTAGTGTAAGCTCAATCATTTAAAAGCAAAGAAGAAAATCGTACAAAGAAGGAAGGATATCTAGTAAGATATGATTTGAGATATGATATGAAAAATAAGAAAAGAAGAGATACGCAAAAGATATGTGATATGAGATATATAAGTCGTTGAAAGAGATCAAGGAGGCTAGAGTTTTTGAGAGCAAGAACACTTAATAGCTTAGTCGTCCAACATCAAGTTAGGGATAGATCTATACGTGTTGATCAAGCAACGTGAGTGTTGACTTGGATCAGCAGTGTAATAAGAAATTGGTCAGTCAAGATACACGGTTATGTGTAGTCTTGTAAATCTGATTGAACCACATTTAGGCGTTCAAATGATTTCTAATGAAAAGGTATTTTGAAGTAAATTGTTTATGTTAAGTCCACGTTCTAGATTTTTCATTTGGTATCAGAGCGGATCAACCTCTGCAAGTTTATGTAATGCCCCGACCCCCACGACTAATGGACCTCCCACGCCCGCTCTCTCGGCCCGTGGGCCCCATCCCGTCCGACGGTCATGCGTTAAATTTTCTAAGGCTCGAAATCATTGTTTACTGACCCTGCAATCACCACATGACGTTTCCCCGTGCTTTGGCCTCACTCACACGGTATCATGAATCACTTCTTGATAAGTCACCCATCCTTTCACTACTCCAGCATAAGCACACTTAACCCTGGAGTTCTAAACAGATGTGTGACGGAAAAGGTAAGTCAACTTTGGTGACATAGGTAGCCAAATCAATCCTCTTAAGCCTTTCCACATATCACAACTCGGGATGTTACAATTCACCCTCTCTCAAACAACGCAACGCCCTCGTTGCGCCTCACAACAGGTCTCAAGACGCCTCTCGAGTCAGAACCGAGATGGCTAACCAGCTCTGATACCACTTGTAACGCCCCGACCGCCCACGGCTAATGGGCCTCCAATCCCCGCTCTCTCGGCCCGTGGGCCCCATCCTGGCCAACGGCCGTGCGTTAAATTTTCTAAGGCTCGAAATCATTATTTACTGACCCTGCAATCACCACATGACGTTTTCCCGTGCTTTGGCCTCACTCACACGGTATCGTGAATCACTTACCGATAGGTCACCCATCCTTTCACTACTCCAGCATAAGCACGCTTAACCCTGGAGTTCTAAACAGATGTGTGATGGAAAAGGTAAGTCAATTTTGGTGACATTGGTAGCCAAATCAATCCTCTTAAGCCTTTCCACATATCACACTCGGGATGTTACAGTTTAGTTATTGAAGACAAGTTGGGATCCTGGGAAGAACATGGAAAAATCAGAAATAGTTCAGGGAGAAATCAATTATCAGGAACTCTCCGACAAACTGTCAAAGTTAGCCAAGGAAAACCTCAAGCTGTTGAGGGACATAGAAACACTCAAAGCTCAAGTAAATGCACTAAAGGTGGAAAGCTCGACAACCACAACATCCGTTGACTCTGACAGTAATCGACAAGGAAGAATCCAAGATCTTTTGACAGAGAAAGTGACTACAGGCAGAAGTAAGGCATGGTCACACCAAAAGAAACACAAGAAAAGATCAAGGAAATGTCAGGTGTGTGGTAGCCCGAGACATCAAAAGGATACATGTGTACACCTATCCAAAAGGATTCGTCAAGCTTGGAAGAATGGGAAATGCTTCATGGAAAGACGCGAGTACGAAAAAGCTTGGGTAGCAAAGAGAGAAATCTACTGTGTGCATAAGATGGTGTCTGTGAACACCATAAACGGAGATCAAAAGGAAACTGCCAATGTAGCTTACATGACAAATGAAGAGGGTAAATCAGATGACTGGTATTTGGAAAGTGGATGCTCCAGACACATGACTGGAGATCGAAAACTACTTACTGAAGTGGCCCCTACCAAGAGTGGAAAATTAACCTTTGGAGATGGTAAGCAAGGGAGAATTCAAAGGGTTGGTCACACAGAGAACTCCGAACAACCTAGATTACTAAACGTTATTTAGTTGAGGGACTTAAAGCAAACTTGATCAGCATAAGTCAGTTGTGTGATGAAGGAATGAATGTGACGTTTACAAGAGTAGATTGCAAAGCCTCAGATAAAGAAGGAAATGTAAAGTTACAAGAAATCCGTTCAGGAAATAATTGCTACATGTGGATTGCTACTAACATATGTATCACCACTAAGTCTCAACTTGATATATGGCACAAGAAGCTAGGACACATGAGTACCCATGGTCTTAGCCGATTGGTGAACAATGGAGTCATCTGAGGAGTGCCCAAGTTGGATACATCAACCGAGCTTGTCTGTGATGCATGCTGCAAATGAAAACAAGTGAAGGTCCAACATAACCAGTGCTCAGACATTAGGATTACAAGGATTTTTGAGTTAGTTCACATGGATTTTATGGGACCAGTTCAGACCGAAAGCATCACAGAAAAGAAGTATATTTTTGTCCTAGTTGACGATTTTTCTAGGTACACATGGGTGATGTTTTTCAGACAAAAGTCATATGCTCTCAACAGTTTCAGAATATTGGCTTTTTAGTTGAAGTCAGAAAAGGGTGGGATCATACAAATCAGAAGTGATCATGGAGAAGAATTTCAAAATGATGCATTTGAGAAATTTTGTCACGAACAAGGCATCAGACACCAGTACTCAGCTCCACACACACCCTAGCAAAATGGTGTTGTTGAAAAGAAGAATCGAACACTTCAAGAAATGGCCAGAGTGATGATTCACGATAACAATGTCCCAAAAAAATTATGGGCTGAAGCAGTTAACACAACATGCGACATTATTATTCGAGTATACCTGAGACCCGGTCCCCAGAAAATGCCATACGAGATATGGAAAGGAAAACTTCCAAACTTAAGTTACTTTCATGTCTTTGGGTGCATATGCTATATTCTAAACAATAAAGAGCAAGTTAGGAAGTTTGACTCAAGAAGTGATGAGGGGATATTACTCGGTTACTCAACAAACATCATGGCATGTTGAGTGTTCAATAAGAGAACTTCCCACCTAGGGACACAGTAAATGTAGTGTTCGATGATCATCGAAGCCTACTACTAGAACCAGTAGAGATTCAACAATGTGATGACCACACGTCAAATGACAGACTCGAGGAAAGTCATGAGAGTGACAATGAGGACTCGAATAAGGATGAGGAAACCAAGAAAGAGGCAGCACAAACTCAGGTTCATCGCAATCACAATATAGATGATGTTATTGGTGAAGTCAATGAAGGAAGAAGGATAAGGAACAAACAAATTGACTTTAAATCCATGGTAAAAATAGCATGTTTCGTATCGTCCTTTGAACTGAAGAACATCGATCAAGATCTTGTAGACGAATACTGAGCAACTCCATGCATGAAGAGCTCGAACAGTTTGCCAAACTGGATGTGTGGGATTTAGTTCCAAAGCCTGAGGGGGTCAACATAGTGGGAACCAAGTGGATCTACAAGAACAAGATAGATAAAGAAGGGAATGTTGTGCGCAATAAATCTTGGCTCGTAGCTCATGGATATTCTCAAATAGAAGGAATTGATTTCGATGAAACCTTTTCTCCAATTGTTTGACTAGAATCTATCAGGCTTTTGTTCGGGTTGCATGCAAACTAAAGATTAAACTGTCTCAGATGGATGTGAAAAGTGCGTTTCTGAATGGTGTATTACAAGAGGAAGTGTATGTATCCCAACCAAAAGGGTTTGAGGATCCCAAAATCTGAATTATGTGTACAAACTCAAAAGGGCTTTGTATGGACTAAAGCAAGCGCCCAAAGCCTGGTACGAACGCCTGACTCAATTTTTTCTGAATGGTTTCATATGAGGAATTGTGGCCAAACCTTTATTCATATTGTGTCAGGAGTCACACATCTTGATAGTACATATCTATGTTGATGATATCATCTTTGGAGCAACCAAGCAGAGCTTTATTGATGGTTTCGTCAAAACGATGACACGGGAGTTTGAAATGAGCATGGTTGGGGAACTTAACTACTTTCTGGGTCTCCAAGTTTGACAGAACAAAAGTGGCATCTTTGTGTCTCAAAGCACCATATGCACGAAATCTTGTGAAAAGATTTGATATAGAAACGAGTAAGACTGCAAGGACACCGATGAGTACGACAACAAAACTAAGAAGAGATGAAAAATGAGTTAAACTTGATGAAAAACTCTACAGAGCCATGATCGGGAGCTTGTTATACCTCACAACAAGCATGCCTGATCTATGTATGAGTGTTGGTTCATGTGCAAGATATCAGGCCAATCCAAAAGTATCATATCTTCAAGCGGTTAAGCGTCTTATTAAATACATGAGAGTCACACTGAACTATGGTGTGAACTATTCGATTGAGACTAACACGAATATTGCTGATTTCTGTGATGCAGATTGGACAGGCTATCTTGATGATCGGAAAAGTACCTCAGGAGGATGTTTTTTCTGGGTAACAATGTCAAGTCTTGGCATAGTAAGAAACAAAACTGTGTCTCTTTATCCACTGCTGAAGCAAAGTAGCCTTAGGGAGCTGGTGCACGCAACTTCTCTAGATGCGTCACATGCTCAAGGATTATGGTATTGATACTCAATCCTTTCTCTTGCACTGTGATAGTAAAAGCACTATAGACATATCCAAAAATCATGTTCAACACTATATATCTAAGCATGTTACATTAGACATCACTTTGTTAGAGAACTAGTAGAAGAGAAACTTGCAATCATTGAACACGTGCCATCCAAAAAACAACTAGCTGATATATTTACTAAACCCTTGGATCTCAACACCTTTCTGCATCTGCGAAAGGCGTTGGGAATCTGTGAACTCTGATAAGCTAATCTTCTCAGATGATCATCCCCCTTGTGAGTAAACCCCACTGGTAGTCAAGACTAAGTCACCAAAGTAATGTCAACCTATGCGAGCATGTTAAGTCACCCATGATGAGCCCCAGTCCATGGATCAGCCCATGTGACCGGACCAGCACGAAAATCAGGACGTCGCGGATGTTTAAACCGAGGTTCAGTTTTTTGACCGTACTAGATTGACTGACCGGGCCGTATACCGGATCGTCCCGCGTACGTCCGGAATGGAACTTCAGCAGGATCCACGACCAGGCGGCCGGATTGACCAAACTGGAGCTCGTATTTCTCGACCAACTCGCGATTCGAAGACCAACGGTCAAGCCAGAATCGACTTCGCACGAGTGGAGTCATAATCCGACTGTGGCTTCTCTCTTTTTGTCCATTTGGACCGTACCGGTGACCGTACTGATGAATTGATCCGATACTTCGATCAGTTCATGAACTTTGAGCATCCAAATCTTCCTAAGGCAAGGATCCTTAAGCTTTTTGAATATTTGGGTCGGGTAATGACACATTTCCGTTCATGACAGTTCATCGACCAACTCCGAGGATAGCCTTCCGTGTGTCCTTCTCCTTACCGATGTGCACCCATCTAGTTTAGATGAACCTAGACAGTAGGCGAAGGGTCACCTATGGACCAGGCTAGGTTCGGATGAACCTGGACAGTAGGCTAAGAGTCACTTTCGACCATAACTAGAATCAAAGAGTCATTTGACTATTTTTAGTCTTTGTTGCTTTTCCTAGGTGTGTTTTTCCACAAAGTTTTAAGTCTTTTCATATGCCTTTGCTACTATAAATATGTAATCCTTCTTCAACAATAAACCATTCGATTTTTCCCTTATTTTGAGTTCATTATCTTTGTTCTTTGCTTAGAACATTCTTAGTTTCTTGGTGATGTTATCTCCGAGTAAACAAATCTTCGTTTTGCTGGACTTGTGCGTCACATCAAGCAGCAAACAAATCCTCTGGTAGTATCATTGGGCCATCTGCAACCCTTTGTCAACGTCATCTTAGGAATGTTGTTTCGATAAAATTGTAAAAACACTTGAGTCAAAAAATGGCCCGATGAGGTGTAAAACTCAGCTAAAAGGCCACTCGCGATTTTATCCGAAAATTGAGCCCAAAATTTTTGACGGTTTATCCTTTATTTTGGAGGAAGGGATAAATGTTATAAATGTCAAGATCGAAGGATAAATGTTAAGTTTCCAAAGATAATCATGAAGATCAAGGAAAAAATGAATATTTCCACGAAGCGATAAATTCGACCAAGGACAGAAGGGGAAAGAGCATACCACCTCTAGAGGACTATATAAGTACTTAGAGGGTAATGATGCAAGGGACACGAAAATCTCCACTCAGGGCAAACATAGCATAGTACTTAGAGAATTTAGGCAACTTTTTGTTTTTGTTATTCGAGTTGCGACCCAACTAAGGTTTTGCAGTCTTAGGTTGTTAAAACTAGGGATCTTGCCAACAACTCTCATATCCTATTGTAAACGCTCATACGAAAATTCGGAATAAATACCCGGGACCTCTGGGAAACTAGGGTTTACTCTGCCGTCCTAATTCAACGAAAATCGACAGTGCGAATTTCGGTTCCCACAGTTCATCAAGTGGCATCAGAGCTACTCAACCAGTATTATATTTTCATCGTCTCATCTTCCATTTATAAACACTACTTATTCATCTTTCTGTCTCAAATCTGGGCCATCTCTTTACCTATTGCCACAATATAAAAACATAAAAAATTAAAAGAAAAGAAAAAAAAGAGTCAAAAGATCGATTTTTGTTTGGCTAGGTGGTGGAAGAGAAATCCTTCTGGATGAGGAGAAATCCAGCCTTAGAGTGGTTAATAAGGATTTCTAAAACCAATTTCTTATCATTCTATCTTGTGTTTCATCCTTTGTTTGCTTGGAGAAATCCATTGGGTTACTTGACTTATTCTCTTAGAACCTTGAGAGGAGACTTTTGTGTGATCACTAAAATATGAGAGAAACACGTGTGTGGGTGAGTTTAAACACTTGAGAGAGTGAGAGATATCTTTTGTCTACTAACCTTGTGTTTAGCTTAATAGGAAATGATGAGTAGTGAGGAAGAACAAAACCGACCCGGAAATTCTTTTGATGGTTTATCTAACTTTAAGATGATGGCTCTCAATGATTCTATGGCTAACCTTATGAATGCAGGTCTTGAGAAAATCCATGAGAGGCTAGATGAGATTCAAGGTAGTCAGTAAACGAGATCTAGAACCGGGTCAAGAAGAGATCGGCCTAAAAGGACCAACCGGTCCGACGATGAGATCCATGATGAGGATTTTCATGATGATGATGAAAGATCCATAAACCATCCTAGGAGAGCTCCTAGAAACCGAAATCAAAGTGATGTCAATCCATTTGCTAGAAATGATAAAACTGATGAAGGTTTAGGTGGATTGAAACTGAAAATTTCAAGTTTTGATGGCAAAAATGATCATGATGCTTTCCTCGAATGGGAAAGAAAAATTGAACTTGTTTTTGAATGTCAATTTTTTTTTTTGATATTAAGAAGGTGAGATTGGCTGCTGCTGAGTTTACCTGCCATGCTATTAACTGTTATGATCAAGTGTTGACTCACAGGAGGAGAAAAGGTGAAAGGCCGATAGAGACATGGGACGAGCTCTCCATGCTGATGAGGAAACGATTTGTTCCTACCCACTACCACCATGACCTTCAGCAGAAGCTGAGACGCTTGCTTCAAAGCACCAAGACCGTGGAAGACTACTACCAAGAAATGGAGGTCTTGATGATCAAAGTTGATGTGGATGAGCCCATGGAACTATGGCACGATTTCTATCAGGTCTCAACCGTGACATCCAAGACCGCATGGAGCTTCAAGAGTATGATAGTGTGGAGCAGATGTTACACAAGGCCATTCTGATCGAGCAACAACTCAAAAGGAAGAGTCTCTCTAAACCTTCCTTTGGCCCCACGCCAGCCTTTGCTTCCAAAGCAAATTATCAAGACAAGGGTAAGACATCTTCCAGAGGAAATATTGTTTTTAAAACTAATGTCTCTGCTCATGTTGATAGAAAAAAAAGAAAGAGGAGACTTCCAAAACCAGCCAGAGACATTCAATGCTTCAAATGTCACGGACTAGGCCACTATCCCAACCGATGTCCAAACCAAAAGGTGTTGGTTCTTTTGGAGAATGGTGAAGTAGAGTCCGAGGATGACAAGGAGGATCTTTCACCAGTATTTGATGAGTAAGAAGAAGCACTGGATTACCCAGCCCATGGCCCCCTTCTTGTTGCCAGGAAGCCTTTGGACGATATACTTGGTCCCATTGTCGATGAAGAGGTAGATGCTGTGATTGATGAATTTTGCTCGACCTTTGTGGAGGATACTGGTCCGATCTTTGATGAAGACAACTTCGACTATCCAGATCATGGTCCACTACATGTCACTAGGAGAACTTTGAGTGTACAACCAAAGACCAACGACAAAGAACAAAGGGAGAATCTCTTTCACTCTAGATGTATTGATTCTAAAAAAATTTGTTCGTTGATCATTGATGGTGGTAGTTGCACTAGTGTGGCTAGTGGCACCCTTGTAAGGAAACTTAGGCTTGATACTCGGCCTCTTTCCCGTCCTTTCAGGTTGGAATGGCTCAATGAGGCTGGGACCAGTATGTCAAAGAGCAAGTCACAATCCCACTCACCATTGGCCGTTATGAGGACGAGATTGTTTGCAACGTCCTTCCCATGGATGCATGCCATATTCTTTTGGGCCATCCTTGGCGGTTTGATAAGAAGGCTGTGCATGATGGGTTCACAAACCGACAATCTTTCGACCACAAAGGAAGAAAAATCACTTTGGTTCCTTTGTCAATTTTGGAGGTTCATCAATATCGGGTTCAACTTAAGAAGGGTCGTGAGCAAGAACCAATACCAGACAAACCTAAGACATCTACTAGAAATTCCAACTTCTTTATCAAGGAAAGTCAGGTTAGAAAATCTCTTTATTCTCAAAAATCATTTCTCTTACTTGTGTATAAAGAATCTCTTATGTCTTCTTCTTCTAACCTTGCACCGGAGATTCTGAGTGAGTTGCTAGAAGTTTTGCAAGATTTTTCTGATCTGTTTCCAAATGAGAATCCTAAAGGATTGCCACCAGTGAGAGGCATCAAGCATCAGATCGATTTCGTCCTAGGCACATCCTTACCAAACCGGCCAGCATACCTCACTAACCTGGTTGAAGCAAAGGAGCTACAGAAACAGATCGGTGAGCTTCTTGAGAAGGGATACATCAAGGAGAGTCTCATTTCTTGTGTCGTACATGTCCTCCTTGCACCCAAAAGGATGGCTCTTGGCGGATGTGTGTGGACTGTCGTGCCATCAACAACATAACAGTTAAGTATCGACTTGATGATATGCTTGATGAGTTTCATGGATCATGTATCTTTTCTAAAATTGATTTGAAAAGTGGTTATCATCAGATTAGGATGAAAGAAGGTGATCAATGGAAAACTGCATTTAAGACTAAGGTTTATATGAGTGGTTTGTTATGCCATTTGGTCTCACTAATGCACTGAATACTTTCATACGCCTGATGAACCACATCCTGAGAGCATTCATTGGTCATTTCGTTGTTGTTTATTTTGATGATATTCTTATCTACAGTAGGAACTTTGATGATCATAAGATGCATTTGAAATATGTTCTTGAAGTACTGAGGAAAGAGAAACATTTTGCAAACATTGGAAAATGCTCTTTTGGAACAGATCACGTGGTGTTTTTGGGTTTTGTTGTAGGTGTTGATGGACTTAAAGTGGACGAGGAGAAGATCAAAGCCATTCGTGACTGGCCTAGTTTCACAACTGTGAGTGAAGTGAGGAGTTTCCATGGTCTTGCTGGATTCTATAGGCAATTTGTTCCCAACTTCAGTACCATTGCAGCTCTACTGACTGAAGTGATCAAGAAAAATGTTGGGTTCCAATGGGAGCAGGCTCAAGAAGATGCATTTCAGACTCTAAAAGGGAAGTTGACTCAAGCTCCTTTACTTGCACTTCCTGATTTTTCTAAAGCTTTTGAAATCAAATGTGATGCCTCCGGGGTAGGAACTGGTGCTGTTTTGATGCAGGACAGGAAGCCCATAGCTTATTTCAGTGAAAAGCTTGGAGGAGCCACGCTTAATTACCCCACTTACGACCAGGAGTTGTATGCTTTGGTGAGGGCTCTTCAAACATGGCAGCACTATCTTTGGCCAAAGGAGTTCATCATCCAGACTGACCACCAGTCATTGAAACACCTTAAGGGTCAGCAAAAGTTGAACAAGAGACATGCTCGTTGGGTTGAGTTCATTGAGACATTTCCCAATGTGATCAAGTACATGCAAGGTAAGGAAAATGTTGTGGATGATGCCTTGTCTGGAAGGTACACTCTTCTCTCAGCCCTTGAAACGAAATTGATTGGTTTTGAATTTACCAAGGATTGTATTCCATTGATCAGGATATCAAAGAGATATTTCGAAAATGTTCCAAGGTTGCTTATGGAAAATATTTTCAAAATATTGGTTTTTTATTCTTTGATAACCGCTAGTGTGTGCCCCAATGTTCTTTGAGGGAGTTGTTTCTCAGGGAAGCTCATGGAGGAGGTCTTATGGGACACTTTGGAGTTAAGAATACATACAAGGCAGTTCATGATCATTTCTACTGGCCGAGTTTGATGAAAGACATTGAGAGGATTCGTAGCCGATGTGTGGTGTGCAAGAAGTCCAAGCCTAAAGAATCAAACCACGGTTTGTACTCAGCTCTACCCATTCTCTCTCATCCTTGGATAGACATTTCTATGGATTTTATGCTTGGTTTGCCTAGGTCTAAGGCTGGACGAGATTCTATCTTTGTGGTAGTAAATAGATACTCAAAAATGGCTCATTTCATTCCTTGTCACAAAACTGATGATGATGTGCAAGTTGCTGAGTTATTTTTTAGAGAAATTGTTAGGTTGCATGGAATGCCTAAGACCATTGTCTTTGATCGTGATGCTAAGTGCCTTAGCTATATTTGGAAAACCTTGTGGTCTAAGTTAGGAACGAGATTGATGTTTTGTATTACTTGTCACCCACAGACCGATGGCCAAACTGAAGTAGTGAATCGCACCTTGTCCGCATTGCTTAGATCTTTGGTTAAAACTAATCTTAGACTTTGAGAAGAATGCTTGCCTCATGTTAAATTTGCCTATAACCATGCTATGCATTCAACTACTAAATTCTTGCCTTTTGAGGTTGTTTATGGATTTAATCCCTTGTCTCCACTAGATCTTTTAACTTTGTATTTGAGTGAAATAGTTAGTACAGATGGAAAGAGGAAGGCGGACACAATAAAGAAGCTACATGAGCAAGTTTGGACCAATATTGAAGCTAAGACTGAGGGCTACAAAAGATATGTCAACCATAAAAGAAAAGAGGTTATTTTCAAGGAGGGTGATCTTGTTTGGGTTCACTTAAGGAAGGAGCGATTTACATAATAAAGAAAGTCCAAGATCATGCCTCGTTTCGATGGTCCATTTCAGATCCTCAAAAAGATCAATGACAATGCTTATCAGCTTGATCTTCAAGGTAAGTTTGACATCTCTTCAAGGTAATTTTGACATCTCTTCAAGCTTTAATGTTTTCGATCTTTCTCCTTTTCTTGTAGATGATCCGGATTTGTGGACAAATCCTTTTGAATAAGGAGGGAATGATGAGCCCCAGTCCACGGATCAGCCCATGAAACCAGACCAGCACGAAGATCAGGACTTCCCGGACATTTCAACCGAGGTTTAGTTTTTTGACCGTACCAGACAGACTGACCGGGCCATATACCGGATCAATCCGCGTATGTCCGGAATGGAACTTCAGCAGGATCCACGACCAGACGACCGAATTGACCAAATTGGAGCTCGTATTTCCCGACCAACTCGCCATTCTAAGACCAACGGTCAAGCCATAATCGACTTCGCACGAGTCAAATCAGAATCTGACCGTGGCTTCTCTCTTTTGTTCCATTTGGACCGTACCGGCGACCGTACTGATGAACTGTTCTGACACTTTGATCAGTTCATGAACTTTGAGCATCCAAATCTTCCTAAAGCAATGATCCTTAAACTTTCTGAATATTTGGTTCGGGTAATGACACATTCCGTTCGTGACAGTTCATCGACCAGCTCCCCGGACAGTCTTTCATGTGTCCTTCACCTTACCGCCGTGGACACATCTGGTTCAGATGAACCTGGACAGTAGGCGAAGGGTCACCTATGGACCAGCTAGGTTCGGATGAACCTGGATGGTAGGCTAAGGGTCACTTTCGACCAGAACTAGAACAAAAGAGTCATTTGACTATTTTTAGTCTTTATTGCTTTTCTTAGGTGTGTTTTCCACAAAGTTCTAAGTCTTTTCATATGTCTTTGCTATTATAAATATGTAATCCTTCTTCAGAAATAAAATATTCGATTTTTCCCTTATTTTGAGTTCATTCTCTTTGTTCTTTGCTTACAACATTCTTAGTTTCCTTGGGGAGGCTGTCTCCGAGTGAACAAATCTTCGTTTTGCTGGACTTGTGTGTCATATCAAGCAGCAAACGAATCCTCTGGTAGTATCATTGGGCCATCCGCAACCCTTTGTGTCATTGTTCATCCCATCAGTTCTCTTTCCTCACGAATCGAGTCCATATCTTTCCTTGCCGGCTGAGTGTTCGTTCTTTGGGGTTCATCAACCCATCCCTCTCAGAATGATCCACAAATGCGTCAGAACTCGTTGTTGCCACAGTGTGAATCTGCATGCAGTCAATTTGGGGACTGAGGAATAGTCACTCATTGATTAACATCACTATCACTCGTGTTACTTGTCCATCACTCGAACTATGAAGGTAAAGTGTTTAGAAAGTTATGAAGAAGTTTAGTAAAAGTTCTAGAGCCAAACAATTTGAAAGATAATAAAGTTGAAGAGAAATCCAACTAAGGAGTATGCTATCAAAAAAGGGGAGTGAATGCATCTCAGTTTAGAAACGCAGCACCAAAGTAAAAAAAAAAAAAGGAACAAAGAGGGTCATACTCCAACAAATGCTCTAGAACTGCTAGACTTCTTCCTATGACTGGATAACATCTTAATCAGGTTGAACTACATCCCTTAGGGTGATTAAACTTGGATTCACAGAAAGGAGGCTTTGCAAGGTCTGGCCATGAATGCACCTCGGTTGAGGAACGCAATGGCTAAGTGATTATGCTTAATTGACTGACTAAGTGGTGGTATAAAGTCTGGGAGATGAAATGATTCAATCAAATAGAATGTTGTCTTAAAGGTTAGGGTAGTTTTTCAAAGCTTTTAGTGTCGTGGTTCGTAAGGTATCAAGGATGTTTGTTTTTGCAATGGGTCACTCACAAGTCCTCTTGAAAAAGCCCTAGTCTATGAGTGTTGGGCCAAATAAGGATGGTTTGGGCTTGATTCACTAAAAGTGTCATTGAGAAAGAGAATGGTCTACAGTTAATTGCGTATCTCGAACTGCGAAAACCCGGGTGTGTCTACCATGCCACTCGTTGGTATAAATATCCTGACTACACCCTTGAGTAATTGTGCTCTCCCTCCTAGTCTTTTCAGTTTTCTTCTCAAAATTCTTACTCTTCTTTCTCTTTGTTTTTCTCTCTCAAATCGAACTCTTGCATCTTTCTAATCGCCTTTCAATTTCTATCCATGGCTGGGATCAAAGGATGTATCTACGACAGTTCCGCACTATTTCCATACTTCTCCTTCGAGGAGCGACTCAAGGTGCATCAGGATGTGTTTTCTGGAGGTCCTCCGGTGGGCCCAATCGTTTGCCGGTTTGTGAGCCCAAACACTTAGAGTACTTACCGCGTGTCTTCATTAAGAAACGTCTTCTCCTTCTGTGGGCTCTGGTTCAGCGACGTGAAATCGACTTTGGGACCCTGATGTATGATCAGGTGATGGAGCTCACTCGAGAGATGAGTCCAGACAGGAAGTTGGGCCTTTCCAACTTCATCTATCAAGTCTTGGAGATACAGAAGGAGATTCTTCGACTTCCCGGATATGACGAGCTAATCGGAACCCCTGCCACTATTAGGAACATCATTGGGGAGGTACGAGGACCAAGGAGAGGTCGAGTTTGCAGTGCCTGAGCTTGATGTGTTTGTCTGCCTACTCACTCATTCAGGGGGAGATGTGGAGGTGCTAGAGTGAAGAAGTAGTTGCTTTTGATTTCTTCTCTCTTGTTTTATTTTTTTAAGACTCTATCTGGTTTTTTTTCGAACTCAACTGTTATGGATTAAGATCTTGTTCACTTATGTTATTCTTGATCGTAGTGCATCTAACCCTTGATTATTCTGAAGTGAAATGTGTTGCAGTTGGTATGTGTATTTTTGGTTGTTATAGGAGAAGAATGGAGTGATAGATGCAGACAAACAGGGGGAGATTGTAAGCTCAAGCATTTGTGGGCAAAGAAGAGAATCTTACAAAGAAGGATATCTAGTGAAGATATGATTCGAGATACAATATGGAAAGTAATGAAAGAAGAGATACGCAAAAGATATGTGATATGAGATATATAAGTCGAGGAGGCTAGGATTTTTGAGAACAAGAACACTGAATAGCTTAGTCGTCCAACATCAAATTAGGGATAAATCTATATGTGCTAATCAAGCAACGTGTGTGTTGACTTGGATCAGCAGTGTAATTAGAAATTAGTCAGTCCAGATACACGGTTGTGTGTAATCTTGTAAATCTGATTAAACGAAAGATAAATGTTTAAATAATTTCTAATAAAAAATATTTTGAAATAAATTGTTTCTATTAAGTACATGTTCTAGGTTTTTTTAGTTAAGAGAATGAGTAGGTTTGATTTTTGAAAGAATAATTAATAGATTAAACGTTTATTAAGTAATTCTTTTATGTTGTTAAACTAACAATTTGTTTCAACGAACATTTACTTCAATTTTCAAATATTTTTAGCTTAGTTTTGGATATAATCCAACGTGAATATACTATGGGTAAACTTGAGATAACACTAACATTTCCTTCAAATTATTACAAATTAAAAGTCATATAGTATAAAACAACACAGTTTCACATAGAAAAGGTTTGATTTGTCTTTGTCCGGTTTAGCGAGATTTGAACTTATGCCCTTCCTTTCAAGGCCTGCTCTCTTTAACCGGGATTGTGAACCTTTATAATGTGGAGATGGCAAATTTCTGCATCAACAATGCGGCCCGGTCCGGACATGTATTCACTACTTCAAAAATATATTTACTTTAAATTGAAAAATTTGCCAAAATAGAATAAAAATTAATATTTTTGTCACTTTAGTATAAAACTTTGTTTGTCTCATTCTTGACACAATTACCTTTTTCATTTATCAAATTTAATAAAATAAATAGTGTTATAAATAAAAAACTTTAAAAATACAAACAATTATAGAAATAGCCATATACAGAAACTGATAACTTTTTGAATTGTAAAACTTGTTAAATTAAAAAATTTAGTTATGTTCTACGAAGAAAAAGATGTCATCTTCTACAGAAAAATCACAAGGTTGAAATTGAACTCCAAATTAAATAAGTCATTCTACTTTCTTTAGAATCAATAATCTACTTTTAAATAAAATTCTAAGTATGAGAAATGTTAAGTCTACGCATTCTGAATGTAGCTACATTTATTCTGAATCACGGAATGCAACTTCTACTTTTATGAAAAATTCCAAAATTCTATGAACACAAAATCTAGACACAATTCAAAAATCTACATATGGTAGAATTTTCATATGGGTTAGTTGTATGTTCTCTAAACAGTGTAGAAGTTATATTCTGCGAATAAGATTAGCCATATTTCCAAAAATTCTCTTACAAAATATTCTAAAAATATTTGGAAATCCTTGTATTTCCTAAAACATGTTTAAACATTTAAAAAATTAAAAAAAAATGAAATTAACTATTTAATTGTTTTTATTTTAAAATATTTAAAATAATTTAATTTTATCTAAAAATTGAAATTAATTTTAAATTAAATAATTGTTGTTTAAAGTAATTTAATTGTCAAATATTTGGACCTTTTATTTTGGGAAAATTTCAGTTTTACCACAAGTTAGATACCACTTTTTAAATTTACCATTAATGAATGACTATTTTCAAAAATGCTCTAAATTTATGATAAAAATAGACTAAAATATTTTTTCTAAATATTTATAAAACATTTAGAAACTCAACCCACTCCTTTAACACTAAACCCTAAAAACTAATCACTAAAATATAAACCCAAATGTTAATATATTTTTGATTAAGGGTATTTTTTGAAAAGTAGCTTAACTTGTGGTATTCCTAACAAGTTCTCTTTTATTTTCTGTTATATTTGTTTTTTACTTAAATTTTTTAATATTTAAAATAATTAGAAATTGTATGTTATTTGATTAATCAAGTATTAATCTTGGGATTACGAAAATATTATACTATAGGGAAAAACTAAGGTTGGCTTTATATTAAGGGGACAAAAAATGCTGAATGTTTGTTTAATTTTGATAAATTTCCCTAAACTTTTCACCAAAATAAAACAAAAAAAATCAACATCTTTTGTCTTTTTGGTATAACTCTTTTTGAATTTTTTTTCTATATCAAATATATGTATTTCAATTAGACTGATAGAAAATAAATAAATACAAACTTTCAGAACAAAGAAATTTTTTCTTCATGTTTTTTCTTTCTGAGAAAGGGTTAATTTGTTTTTGATAATAGACTTATGGATATCAGATAAGCTAAGCCGTATAATAGTAAGTAGTAAATAGAAATATTAAAGGGAGATTAGTAAATATGGAACAAAAAAACTAGTACATTGTCCTTATACCATAATTTGAAGTATAAGTTGTCCATATATTATAATGTTTTTATGCAAACCCAATTAAACCCTTAATCTAAGCCCAAATCAATTTTTTTCTTTTTATTAATTCAATTACTTTAAAAAAACATAAAACAAATTAAAAAGGAAACAAAAGGGGGAAATCGTTTATCCCCAAATTGTTTTGATGAACCCTAATCTCCTCTTCTTCTTTCGCGATAGAGAGAAGACCCGACTCCAACACACCGGCGATTATTTTCTCTGTTTGTTCAGTTCATCGTCACCGTTTCTCCTTTTTCGATAGCACTCCGCCAGTCTTCTTCTTCTTAATCGAAGTCGCGTGCTCACTTCACCTCGTGCTCACTTCACCATCTCCTTCTCAAGTAACTCACATCGTGTAGATAACACATTTATAACACCGTAGAGTATTGGTAAATAGGCGGATTTTGTGATTTCATGTTGGTAGATATATTAAGAAATAATAGTTCAAGAATCTACCGTAGTTCAGGTATTAGGGAAAACGGCAGCCGGTTTATTCTACAGTGGTTGAGTGATAACCATTAGGTAGATATTACGATCTGCATGCTGCAGATATCTATGTTGTTAACTGAAACTAAATTCTACATGCCCGTAGACACTAGATTGTATTTTCTACCATACCTAGATCAAAAAAATGAAATTGTATTCTACTAATATTTAAACAACCAAAATATTTTTCATATTTGGTTCTTGTTTATGTTCATTTTGTAAAATTTTCCATATTTTTCTGACTCAAAATAATTTATAAGAATTTTTAAAGTTCTCAAGGGTATCTAAGTCCAAAAATGACCAAAAGAGATTTATGGTAAAGGGACAATATAGTTGTTTTTTGTTTCGTTTTAGCAATTTTCTCAAATTAAATAACCTAGAGTTTGTAAACAATGGACGAAATGTGCTACATTTAGGATTTCATTTAGGTTATTAGAACTATATTCTATAGATGCTAAGGGCTAGAGCTCGAATTCAGTTAGTAAGATATCTAGCTCTTGATGCGAGTCTAATCAAATGTCTAAATCTTATATTCCAACTTTCGCGTGTGAATAAGGAATGAGTGTCAATCGATACTACAGAGTGTCAATCGTTATTACAAAGTGTCAATCTTAACTACAGAGTGTATATTGATACTACAGAGTGTCGATCGATACTTATTTAGACAACCATTAATGCTCAAATCGATATGTTCACTAATTTAGTTAAACCAGCTCTCACATGCGCCAAACAACCTCGCTCACCAGAATCCACTTCTAGTAATTGAACTTCTTTCGCATTCGCCTAACTATCCTATGATTAGGTTTCTACTAGTTAATTACTCTAGAGCAAGCAATTAGAACAATCCTGTGACTGATACAATAAATCACTCTAGTAATTTTATTTCTCAAAAGTTCATTCGAAACCCTAAAAATCTCTAAATCTAACAAAGGATCTACTCGGACATGATAGATGAAGACATGATTATAAAGAAAATATATATTATAAAAATCAATAGAAAAACCAGAATTCCAAGAGGACTCTAAAGGAGTTCCTCCCTTCTCTCCTAACCTAAGAGAAAACCTAGTAATAAAATTTAGTCTAAACAATGGCTTAGAAAATATATAAATAAGGTTTTGAGTCGGCTAGGGGTATCTATACATAAATGAAACTTTGGGACAAAATTCAATTCTTGAAACTTCATTAAAATACATTGGTATGCTGATTCGGAGGAGTATCGCTCGTCACCCCAGGTGGTGTCTCTCAACACTCCTTGGATCACTTGAATTCTCGACAGTTTTCTACTCGCGCGTTAGACAGACCACTCTTAAGTAAAGCGGGCATAACTTTCATCCAGGATCCTGATTAACCTCAAGCCGGTGGCATTGAAGAGCTAACTCAAGCCTTTTTTTAAATGAGCTCTATCACATCGTGGGAAGGCCTACACCCATAGCTAAACATCTGATGCGTATGTTCACCTATGCACTTCAGATAGCTCCAAAGTTCTCCAAAACGTAATTGAATTTGAAAAGATTCTAAAACAGATTTCAAACACATATAATAGACTCTTAAAAAGACTTATACCATAGTCCAAAAGTGGTAAAAACCATGGTATATCAACTCCCTAGACTTATCCTTTGTTTGCTCTCAAGAAAAAAATAGAATGAACTTGCGGAAGAGATTAGAAAATGTAAGGACTCACCAGCTCTTTAGAACACCTTTATCACCTCTAATCTATTGCAACCACATCTGAGGCATTCTATGTACTCATCCGACATCCGTAGCTTATCAGCCTGCCATACCACAACTATGCCAAACACTATCAGACATTATACCTTTCTACTAACTTTATTTCCTAAATATAAAAGTGCATGCTTTATCTTGGTACATTTACTCTTCTTCTAGTTTTTTTCTTTTCTTTGCAAAGTGTATGCGAATAGTGGGGTCATAAGAAATTTTCCTACCCCTCTCTTCTAGCTTTGTGTGATCATCCCATCGAATTAAAATAATGGAGTCATAGAAAATTTTCCTACCCCTCTGCATTTTTGTAAATCATCTCATTCTTTTTTTTTGTTTCTTTCTAGGTGCCGAAAGGAGGAGAAAAGGAAACCAAAACACAAAGACTTTTACCTTTCAGACCTGAAAGAGGAATATGATCCAATGTATACAAAGCCCCAAGACAAGCAAAATGAATTGATTAGGTAGGAGGTCATCTTTGGTTCCTTCAGACATTCTCACTAAGTGTGGACGTTACTAGCATTTTGATCTACTTTGGCATGTCCGTTCAATACAACATGAAGATCAGCAACTCATAATGGTGCTAGAATGTGGTTAGGTGGCATCGTTCCAAGAAAAAGTTCATAGTCCCCAATTGAATCTAGTTTGACTAATAAAAAGTTTAATTGACACTCAAAACAAAAAATAAGTAGAAACCTCCCTCAGACTTAAACAACATTGTCCCCAACGTTATACATTGTGGGATTGGCAAAATAAATAAGTAAAACTTGAAAGAAAATTTAAATAAGTCGAGTTCGTACTTGAGTATGGAGGAAGTATCGATCGTTATGGAGCAGGTATCGATCAATGCTCATGTAGAAGGGGTGTCAATCGACATTGCTCAAGTGTCGGTCGATGCTGGTACTCGATTCGTCATCCAGACTCTCTTTTTATGTACAAATGCAGATAGGCCGATCTTGATCAGACTGGCCTCTCTCAGATCAGTTGGTCGATCTTCTTCCCATTCGAAAGATTTATTCGTTCGCACTCGACTCAAGATTGACTAGTCATGCTACCATATCGACCGATCCACACCTTTTTTAACCAGAAATAAATAGACACAAAAAATTAATATAAAATGAAATTAAAATTAAAATTGAAATTAAAAATTACCTAAAAGTGGTTGCCTCCAACTCAGTGAATGTTTTCAGTCATTAGCTTGACATCTGAAGTTCAAATGTGGTATAGACGAGAACGAGGAATTTCTCCAAAACAAGTCTCAACGTCTACTTTCTTCAGCTTCAACACACTACTCGTGAAATCCTTTTCGTGAAAGCTTTCATAGACTCATATCCTTTGTTTATCATCTCTGCAATAAAGAATGCTCGAACCTTTTGAAAAGGTTGTGAGAAGCATCTGCTACACATTCTGTATTTTCTGACTCCATCTAAAAGTGAGGAATCAATGACAACTTTGGACCGCCTTTGGTCCCTTTTCTCTTCTTCTTCTTCCTCCTCTTTTGGCTCTTTCTCCCAGACTTGATTGTTTCTGTCTCTGCGTGCTGAGGTACCCGAGGGGTGTCGAGCGACACTAAGGCAGTGTCGATCAATACTGGTACTGAAGAGACCGCTTTTGACATCATCATCTAGACCTGATTTTTCCTGAAAACAGCTGCATGAAGAGGATCGTCTACTATCTCAATGCTACAATCTATATGCACACTTATGTCGGATGGAATAGGCAATTCCACTTCAAAAATAGCGCATGGAACCACAAACTTCACATGGTCATGTATCCTTTTCACTCTTTTATGAAAACCAACAACTTCTTCTGCATAAATAGGTGGTTTCAAGTGTTTAGAGACAACAAGGTGTGAGACCTCGAACTTGGCATTCTCTTCTCAACTGATTCTAGCTCAATTATGCAAAACGGCATTTTGTCCAACAATGAGTGTCGATCAATATTAGGCGAGTGTCAATTGATACTAGCCTTTGGTGAAGTTTCTAGATCTTTTCATGTAGGGTGCCGATCAACATTAAGCTTCAATTTCAAGTTCTAACACAAATATTCAGGATTTTCTTCATCCTCTAGCTCCATAGAATCTTCCTTGGCGATTTCTCTACGGTGAGATAACATCTTGATACATGAGTGCTCTTAAGGAGTGTCGACAACATGGGGATATAGTGTCGATCGACACTGAGATTGGATTACCAGTACCATCTTCGTCCACTCCGCTAAGCTCTCCAGATCCAGTCGTTCATCACCCTTTTCCATAAAGGCGTCGACAATCTATGTTGGCTTCAGTTCTTTCCTAACCTCATTTGTATGTTGAACCTAAATATATGGCTTCTTTACATGAGCATTCGGGGATTCAAATTTCTCATTTGGCTCACAGTAGACATAATCAAACTTTTGACTGCGATCAAAAATCATCTTCTTCTGCCAATTAGCAATGACCATGTCCACCTTATCATTGATCCCTTTCTCAAGTTGTTGCAATTTTATCGAGAAATTCGTAGAGGAAGGATGTTTCAATGTCTTCCTATCAGGTTAGAGATCCTGGCTGCAGCTGATTATGCCAGTTAGATGCATCTGCATAGAGAGAGTGGGAAAAATTTGGAGAGTATGTAGTCTTTAGAGTATTCATATAGTTTACTTTTCAAGATTTTATCCTCAAGTAAATTGGTGCAGTTTGTTGAGTTTTCATGAGGAAGAACCTGAAAAAAGTGTTGACCTAACCAACCGTTCCAGTCGGGGTGCAGCTCAAAGTCATCCACTTCAATAACAACAATCGCATCATAGATTACAACCCTCTGTGTATAAATCAGTTGTCCTACACTGTAGCAAGTGCGACCTTCTTTGTCTCGTAAGACTCCATTCTTGTCAAAACATAGTATGAGTACCTCGACCATATCTATCATCCCGCAAGTAGTGTCGTTCGATACTTAAATTTCAACGTTTTTGATTACTGCTTGGAGGCTGTCGACGACTGACATCTTAGACTTATTGATCGCGCGTGAATCAGTTGGCTCTTTTTTGAAGGACCCAAAAGTCTTTTGGGTTACTTTTTCATTTGATTCAAGTTTGAGTATACTTTTGAGGTTAAAATCAAGTTTTGAGTCATATTTGGCAAATTTCCCTATAAATATTAATGATTTTTAAATAAATAAATAAAAATAAAACGTACAATTTTGAATTATAAATTTTCAAATTCGAACTTTTCATATTTTGAAATTTGAAAAAAAAAACTGAAACTATTTAAAAACTTATTTTAAAATTGTAGTATTATTATTTATTTATTAAAATTCAAAACCTCACCCTCCAAAATTTCACCCTTCAAATCTAAACCATAAGTCTAGATTACTTAATCTTAAAGATGTAAATGTTTTTTACCTCTTTAAAACTAAGAATAAGTATCTTTTGATTACAATGAGAAAAATATTGAAGTGTTCTCTCTAAGGTGATGATAACGGCGATTTTTTCTAGGGTTTTGGGGATGTGGCTAGGGGATTTTCGGAAGATCTCATTTGCGATCTATCAGATCTGGGTTGGGGAAAGTAGTAAGGGTATCGCAGTATCCCCAAGAGAGGATTATCAAGGCGTCTTTGCTTCTGGGGGTGTTTTTTTCGAAGAGAGATATGGGAAGGATCAGAAGCTCATTATAGCACGGATATTGGAAGAAGGGAAAGTTTGGATGGAGAGGGGAGGATGTCGAAGCAGGATCCTTATTCACGATTTGCCCAAAGGTATTTACTTGCGGTTTTTGGAAAGTTTTCCTTCCTCAAGTTTGGGGATCTGAAGTTTGGGATCTTTGTACTAAGGCAATATCGAAAGAGGGGATTTTATTCGTATTCTCGAATCTGGGGCTTTTATGGTTTCTTAGAAGAGAAAGTTAAATATTGGGAGGATCAACATTATCTCCAATCACCGTTTATTGTAGGATCTTCTGTATTTTGGGGGTTGGTATACTTTGTTCACAAAGGGAAACCTAAGTGCACTATATATACTCGATGGATGCTTTACTATCGATCTCACATTACCTCTATATTTGTCCATTTTTTGCTCTTTATTTTTTCGCGAATTCTATCGGTTGTGTCGCTTACGTCTGTGCCAATGTCTCAGGGACAATGGTTTGTGAAATCTGGGGGAAAAAGGTTGAGGTCACGAAGAAGGGTATGAAGATCACTGTACCAAAGTTCGACAACTCCAGTTTGATCTCCAGTTATGAGAGGACTCTTATTGGGAGGTGCTTTAACCCGCAGAGGCAGGACATGAAGCTTCTCATTTCCAGGTTACCAAAAATATGGCAGGTCGAAGATAGGGTGGTGGGTGCCGACCTGGGTTTGGGAAGATTCCAGTTTGATTTTGAAAACGAGGAGGATATCATTGAGGTATTAAAAATGGAGCCATTCCATTTCGATTCATGGATGCTCTCCGTGGTTAGATGGAAGCCAGTGATGGATGGTTTTGAGCCTTTGGTGTTTTCAAGTATGGTGGAGTTTCATAGTGGAGAGAAAACTAAGGTATCCCTGCGATATGAGAGGCTCCACGGGTTCTGCCGCCTCTGCAACAGCTTGCGCCGGATCAGACAAGGTGTCCTCAAGTTGATGGAGATTCTGGGAGTGTACATCTATGGTCAATGCAGGATGATCTGGGGAATAAGTCTTTTAGTTATAAAGGGGCTTTGATGCATGGGAAGGATCAGGAAGGGGATAGGAAGGAAGAGGGAGACATAGAATTCTCAAAAACGGCTTCCAGGGGGAATGGACGGGCTAAGGAAAACACAGATCCTTTTCTGAAGGACAATAGGGGCCGGGGTCACAGGGAGAGACCCTCCCGATATTATGGAGAGGGATCATCTAGGAACGCCCGTCAGTCTGGATATCTTCCTCCACTAGAACTTACCAGACGTTATGCTATGCACACACGTGGTATCAATGAGTTAAGGAACGGGGAACTGGTACACAACTGGATCTCCCGCAAACTCTTATGCTAGATACTTTTTTGGGTAATCAGGAGGGGCATAAAGGGGAAGCTAGAAGTAAAGACTCGGCCTCTAAGGCCCGTAAGGCTCTAGTTTTTTATGAGGAATCCATTGAGGAGAAGGAGACAGTGGAGTTGTCACATGGTGATGTTACAGAAAAATGGGAGGTTCAGATGGTGGAAGGAAAAGAAACGGGGCTAGGTGAACTGCTGGTGACAGGTTTTTTATTTGTGGCTGACACAGGGGAGGATCATCAGTCGGAGCAGGTGCTTACTGAGACAGAGTAGAGGGAGGGGCAAATCACCGTCTCCTCTCGACCAACGTTAAGTATAAATGTTCCTTTGGCTACTGACTTTGCTCTGGATTTTGAAGGCATAACTGATGGTGTACACGAGGTTGAAGAGGGAGAAATGGAGATGTCTGTGGATGAAGAAGAAATGGAGCTACATGGGATAGAGAAGGATAAGTTAGGGGTCCAGATGGATGTCCATAGGAACTGTAAGGAGGAGGTGAGAAATAAGAAGAAAGGGATGAAGTCAGGAATTCATTTTTTGGGCGGTAACACTAAGAAAAAGTTGGTTCAGAGCATGATTTCACCTCGCAAGAAACCAATGGCGAAACCACCACTCAGGGGAGGCGATAAGGGAAGTGGCGCACCAATGAAGCCTAGTGCAGTCCCTAAAGGGGATCTTGTGTAAGTCTTTGGTTGAGGGTTTGTCCTGACTTGGTTTATGGCTGTTTCTTTTTTCTGTTTTCAATATAATAAATTTCCAGGGTATCTTTATATAAGAGCCCTGGTTGGGTTTTGTTTTCCAGATTGTTGTTGTTCTTTGGGTTTGTCCTTTAAACATGTTGGTTCCTTTCCTCTTTGGAGGCTTTGGTACCTTTTAATAAATTTGTTTCTCCATTATCTCAAGGTGCCTCTTTTTATACATGTGAAATTGGGATGGTATCTTCCTTGGTGGATGTTAGAGAATGTGTGTTGGGTTTACAATGCTGGAATCTGGTGTTTGATTTTTTCGGGAGCGATTTGCAGAGTTCATGGATATGATGAGGCTTCACAGGCTCTGGTTTCTAAATTATATATTCGGGTGTTGTGGCAGGCGTGGTTTTGATACCTACGTATGTTCAAATTTCAGGAGTTTTCTTCCTGGGTGCTCCCAGGTGGTTTCATTTTGTGTTGGATGTTTCTTGAGTATTATGGAGGCAGGGGCTTGCGAGTATAGGATAGAAGTAAAGAAGATTTGGTGGTATCCGTTGGATTTGGTTTGTATTGAATTTTTAGATTTATTTTCGAAGTATTACGTAAACCAGCAACCTTTCCATTTGTGTCTGCAGTCCTTTGTGTTGGATTCTTTTCTTCATTACATATGTGGTTTGGCATCTTTCATTGGTGTCACCTCGTCTCTCCAGCTTGTTGATGTTTTTTTCTGGCTGATGGGGAGTCTTTTATCTCTATTGATATGGAACGAGTGTGATTTTCTTTTAGGATGGTTATGGTTGTGCAAGGTTTTCATCATGGTTTGGGCCGTGCCGGAGAAGGCACGAGCTGTTTTTGTTTTTGTTTTTTTAAAACAAAAATAACAAAAAAAAAACATCTCTCACCATTTTTTAAATAAAGGTTTATAAGAATCCTGAGTTGGAATTGTCAAGGAATGGGAAGTAAGTGGACTATTAGTTATTTGAAAGAGATTTGGCACAAATTTAAACCTGAATTTCTGTTTCTTTCAGAAACAAAACAACAACAAGGTTTTGTTCTGGATTTTCAAGCTCATTTTGGATATAATTGCTTACACACAGTGGATCCTAGAGGTAAAAGTGGAGGGTTAGCTTTATTTTATAATTCTTGGTATAAGGTCTCTATTATAACTTCTGATGCTGGGATTATTGATGTCGAAGCGGAATACAATGGGAAAAGGATCTTTATTTCGTTTATCTATGGTGACCCTGTTCGGAGTTTCCTGGAATATGTATGGGAGAAATTGATAACGATAGGATTACAGCGAAATGATCCATGGTTTATTATCGGTGATTTGAACGAGATTACTGGGAATCATGAGAAGCAAGGAGGAGCATTGCGACATGCCTCTACTTTTGTACCTTTTAACAATATGATTGAAATTTGTGGCTTTCTCGAATTTCCCAGCTTGGGGAATGTATTGTCTTGGAGTGGACGTCAAGGGGGTCAAATTATTAGATATCGTTTGGATTGAGCACTCGGGAAAACTGCATGGCATTCCATGTTTCCTTGTTCATATGTCCAATATTTGGATATGATTGGTTCTCCACAGACCAGTAGTCGCTACGATTGAGGATAAATTGGTACATGGTAAGCGTCAATTACGTTTTGATAAGAGGTGGATTGGGGTGAATGGTCTAATGGATTCAATTAAGAAAGGATGGACTTCTTCTTCAATGGGCTCCCATAATGGAGTCATCGATAAAATAACCAATTGTAGACATGAAATTTCTATCTGGAGGAAAAAAATCTTCCCTATGGGAAGGATAATATCAATAATTTGCAAAAGGCGCTTGAGGAGATCCAAAGTGATGTTTCTAAATCCCATGAAGAAATTATGGAGGTTACAAGAAAACTGAAGGAGGCTTATCGGGACGAGGAACTTTACTGGGAGCAGAAAAGTAGGAATTTGTGGCATTCACAAGGGGATCGGAATACTAAATTTTACCATGCTTTAACTGAACAGAGAAGGGCACAAAATAAGATTATAGGTTTGGAGAATGATCATGGTTACATTTGAACGACAAATAGAAGAGATAGCAGTTACTTATTTTGGAAAACTGTTTGAGTCGACGTCACTTTTGGATTTCATAGATTTTCTGGATGAAGTTCCAGGAGTGGTAACGGATCTGCAGAATGTTAGGCTCACCCAAAAGGCTACTGAAGAAGAGGTACGATATGCACTATTTCTGATGCATCCGGAAAAAGCGCTGGGACCTGATGGTATGACGGCCTTTTTCCAGCAGTCATGGTCGATCATTACGGAAGACATAGTCTACATGGTTAACAATTTTTTGGAGAATGGGGTTATGGATGCCAGGTTAAACTCAACAAATATTTGTCTCATTCCCAAGACGGCTAGACCAAGTAGGATGTCAAAGCTACGCCCAATCAGTTTATGTAATGTGGGATATAAGATTATTTCTAAGGTTCTATGCCAAAGGCTGAAAGCTTTATTGCCCGGTTTGATTTCGGAAACCCAATCTGCCTTTGTTTCGGGGCGTTTAATTTCGGATAATATTTTGATTGCGCAGGAAATGTTCCACGCTTTAAGGACAAATAATTCTTGTAAAGAGAAATTCATGGCGATTAAGACAGATATGAGTAAAGCCTATGATCGACTAGAATGGTCTTTTATTCAACAGATTCTTAACAAGATGGGTTTTTCCCCGATTTGATTGTCCCGAATTATGCTTTGTATTACCTCAGTACACTATAAGGTTTTAATTAATGGCCAGCCGAAGGGGAACATTGTACCAAAAAGGGGCCTAAGACAAGGGGATCCGCTGTCTCCGTATCTTTTTATCCTTTGTACGAAGGCTCTTATTGCCAACATTAAAAACAGGAACGTTTGAAAGCTTTAACAGGATTAGAAATTTCTCGGGCAAGCCCACCAATATCCCATATTTTATTTGCTGATGATAGTCTTTTCTTCTGCAAAACAACGAGAGAGGAGTGTATGGAATGATCCCTGGATTCTTGCTCCTCGCCCGAGGTCATCATTACCAAAATCTTAAACCCAATTTCTTAATATTTTACTTAGAGTGGAGCATCTTATTAATTGTGTGGATCATACGTGGAATGTGGAATTGTTGAAGGCTTATATACACCCAGGCGATGTTAAAATAGTCTGGAGTCTTCCCATAAGCAGGTTTCGCACTTCGGACACCAATAGTTGGCATTATACGATTTCTGGGAAATATTCAGTTAAATCAGGTTATAGTGTGGAGTGCTTATACCCTGATCGTGAAAGGAGTTATGTGGGTTATTGACCCAATATAAATCCTTTATTGGCTTTCTCTTGGAAACTTAAATGTCCTCCGAAATTGAAGCATTTTGTTTGGCAAACTATTTCGGCGAGTCTACCGGTTACCAAAAACTTAAAAGTGAGGGGTCTAAAGTGTGATGAACAGTGCTCTATATGTGGAATGGAAGAGGAATCAATAAATCATGTGCTTTTTGAGTGTCCACCTGCTCTTCAGGCATGGATTCTCTCTAAAATTCCCTCCACCCCAGGGATTTTCCCTACGACGTCACTTTTTTCGAACATGGCTTTTCTTTTTTGGAGTCTTCCACAGAAGTTTAATTTCAGTTATTTTTCCTGGATATTATGGTATTTATGGAAGAATTGAATTGCAAAGGTTTATAGGAACATCAATGGCAATCCACAGGAAATATTGCGAATTGCGTAAGTAGAAGCAAATTTATGGGCTGAGGCCCAGATTTTGGACATAAATCTACCGCAAGAGGAATATACCGAGGAGCCTGATGCGGTTGATGATTCGGGCCGTTGGTGTTACGTTGATGGAGCTTGGAAGGAACGCGATCAGTTTTCGGGTCAGGGATGGTATTCTTTCACGAGGGAACATTCTAGTAAGGTTATGGGATCTATG
Organism: Moricandia arvensis; assembly: GCA_905132765.1. NCBI lineage: Eukaryota > Viridiplantae > Streptophyta > Magnoliopsida > Brassicales > Brassicaceae > Moricandia > Moricandia arvensis. The sequence goes on along the minus strand of CAJHQP010001991.1, from coordinate 29,487 downwards.
ACTATCAGGCCTAATTTATCTCTTTTACATGCAGAATGTGAAGCTTTAATCTGGACCATGGAGTGTATGAAGATCCTTCAATTTATCGAAGTGAAATTTGCAACGGACTATTCTCAATTGGTGAAGATGGTGTTTAGACCGAAGGAATGGCAGGCGTTCGCCCCTCTTTTGGAGGAAATTCAAAGTTGTAAGAGTTTCTTTCCTCAGTTCACTATTCAGCACATTCCCAGAGCACAAAATATGATGGCGGATAAACTTGCACGCGGTGCTCGGAGCTCCCCATCAGCTGTCTACTATGTTGGGACATCACCTCCAGATTGGATTTCTGGATTGATGTGTTCACATTAGCGTTTTTCTAGTTCAGTTTTCCTGTTGTAAAAAAAACTAAAAAAAACTAAAAGTAAGTGTGGTTAATGTAAACATAGAAATGGTATTAGGAATATTGTAGTATAAGCAATTTCTCTTTTTAATTTATGTTGGATTCTATTAGGGGAAACACTACAAGAAAACTCGTCCATTACTAGGGCAGGTTTTCCTCGTTAGTTCCTAGTAAATGGCATTTTATTAGGAACTTACGAGGAAATGCGTTTCGTCGAAACACGTTCATCGTAAAGCCTTTTTCCTCGTAAAGTCGTAGTAATCACTTTCCTCATAATTTCCTAGTAACCACTTTCCTCGTAATTTCCTAGTAACCACTTTCCTCGTAATTTCCTAGTAACCACTTTCCTCGTAATTTCCTAGTAATGCTTTACTAGGAATTTACTTCGAAATGTTTTTCCACTTTCCTCGTAATTTCCTAGTAATGCTTTACTAGGAATTTGCTTTGAAATATTTTTCCCTATTAAAAAAATAATTAAAATAAATATAAATAATATATTTAAAAAAATTAAAGAATCCAAATTATAAATAAAAAAGAAATAACAAAATATTTTATAAATAACTAAATATTTAAGTTTTAAATTCATATACAATTAAAGAGAGAAAAAAAACTAAACTACGGATGTTGCTCGTTAAATCAACCTAATCTAAATTCCCTAAACTAACCACCTAATCTAAATTCCCTAATCTAACCACCTAATCTAAATTCCCTAAACTAACCACCTAATCTAAATTCCCTAATCTAAACACCTAATCTAAATTCTCTAATCTAACCACCTAAGTAGGAAATAGAGAGAACCTTAAGAGAATTCAGAGAGAAGCTTACTACAAATGAGAAATCGGATTGCTCAAGTTTATATAAGGAATTTTGTTTCCTCGTAAGGCCCTAGTAACATTACTAGGCCTTTACGAGGAAATAGCTATGCCCGTGTTTTTATTTCCTCGTAAAGTCCTAGTAATACCATTACTAGGACTTTACGAGGAAACTGCTTTACTAGAAAATAGCTATGTCCGCGTTTTTTTCCTCGTAAAGTCCTAGTAATGTTATTACTAGGACTTTACGAGGAAACAACTATGCCCGCGTTTTCTCTTACTAGGGCTTTACGAGGAAAGGGTTTGTAAATCCCTAAACTCGAAACCCCAAACCCCAAACCACAACTTCCTTAACTTATAACCTCTTCTACAACCAAACTCCTAACCTCTTCTACACCTAAACCCCAAATTTTCAAAACTAAACAACCTAATATAAGTTCCCTAAACTAACCACCTAATCTAAATTCCCTAAACCCTAACCTTAAACCTAAACCCTAAACCTAAACCCTAAACCTAAACCAACTTCCATAACTTATACCTATACATCTTCATAAACCCCAAATCACAAATTTTTTTAAAAAGACTAAAAGAAGTATACAGTCATCGGAACGGTTTTTATCAACCCCACATAGCTTTCCTCGAACTATCTACCTGAAGAAAAGCCCCAAGCTATTTCATTGAGGAAAAGCTATGAGGAGTTGATAAAAAACTATTATGTTGACTGTGAACTCCTTTCAGTTATGAATTGAGTATTTTCTATTTGTTTGTTGTGTTTCAAATGAATCACATATGGTGGTATTTATAGAAATTTTCGAATCTGAGAATTTACTAAGAAATTGCTAGGAAAATTAGGTACAAAATTTAAATTCGATATTTTCTATCTAGTTCCTCTTAATTTCGTAGTAACAAAACCCGTTCCTCTTAATTTCGTAGTAAGCAATTACTAGGACTTTACGAGGAAACTGCTTTACTAGGAAATAGCTATGCCCGCGTTTTTTTCCTCGTAAAGTCCTAGTAATGTTACTATGACTTTACGAGGAAACTGTTTTCTCGTAAGTATACGAGAACCTTACGAGGAAACATGGTTTCCTCGTAAACTCGAAGTAAACTCGTAGTAATTTTACGAGGAATTATTTTCCTAGTAAAGTTTCCTAGTAAATGCTTAGTTTTCTTGTAGTGAAAATTTTAGGTTTACCATGTTTTTTGTAACGCAATTAATCTTTACCTTCATTAAAAAGATATTTCATAAATACCTTCATCACCAAGGGACAAAATACCTAACTATCCTTGTTTATAGGTATATAAATGTAAATAATTATTTAAATAAAAAATAAATAAATCAAATAAAAATCATTTTTAATATATTTTTGCATTATACGTTTTCAAATTTGTACCTTTTTATAAAATAAATTTTGCATTTTTGAAACTTTTCTTCAAATTTTTATTTTGAAACTTTTTAAAAAAAAAATATTTTAAACTGTGAGTATTTGTTTATATATTTATTAACATCCCAAATTCTACCCTCTAGAACTCCACCCTTCAAATTTAAATTTTAAATCTAGATTAGTTACCTATATTGTTATAAATGTCTAGTTATACCTCTTTAAAATTAAGGGTAAATGTGATTAAAGTCAACATAAAAATGCTATTAGGAATGTGGTAGTTTAAGCACTTATAGAAGTGATGATTATTAACATACCAACGTAAATATTTTTGGCACAAACTTCTTGATTACCGAAAGTAAAATGATAGATGTTTATTTGTATTTAATATATTATATTTTAGAGGATTTTTAAATTAAATACTGTTTTCTATTTTAAATGTAAAATTTATTTATTTCTTATATAATGCATTTTATTTTTTTATTAGTTAAAATCTGGCTAGATAAATAGTTTATTAATTTTGGTTAGCAACATAAAATATTATTATTAAAATGAGATAATATACATTTAATAGTAACAATCATAAAATTGAAAACACATGCAACATGAAGACGTATATCGGAGCACCAATATGACTTCCTACTCGACTAACACAATTGTTCCACGTATGTTTGCTTTTTGTTAGAGCTTTGCCAGTATTTAATAGATAGAAGCAACATTCCTTCTTTAACGTTTGTGTCATTGTCTCATCTCATCCAACACGTTCTTGAAATGTCATTTCCACGGTCTGGTTTCATCTTTTGAAGGCAAATCTGAATAAAATTTCCACAAACTCCATTTTATAGTCCGCTGCTGGTAAATTGGCTAGGAACTGCTATTCACCAGGAGCTTCAACGTAGAGATCGTAATTTTGGGTAGGAGATATGCTCACATATTATGGTATCTTTTGTGAGTTAGGTGAGTCATGAAATATATAATACAAATACAAGCATTACTGTGAGAAAAGACTTTGTCATGTTTTTTTTTCCAATATTCGATGTTAGATTGGTGAAAGCAAACGAGAAGTGTTATTGGGGGAATGAGCACGTTTTATTTTTTGCAATGGCAATTTAGTATAAATATTTATTCATTAATTATTTAAGTTATCAAACTAACAGTTATTTTAACAAATGTTTAGATTAAAGTTTTTAAATAATCTTTATTTTTGGATTGTATCCAACGTGAATATAATATGGGTGAACTTGAGATAACTACCATTTCCTTCAAATTATTACAAATTAAAAGTCATATATTCCCTCCGTTTTACTTTATTTGTAATTATATTTGTTAAAAAAATGTCATTTTAGAATTTTTGTGTAAAATTTATTAACTTTATATGATATATAATTATTTATAATATATCATGTTTATTTTTCTATTGGCTTAAATATATTATGTGCATTGTTAATGATGTTTTTGTTTAGAAAATATACAAAATTAAATATTTTCTTAATTTGTGTGCACAAATCTAAAATAACAATTAAAATAAAACGGAAGGAGTATAAGACAACATAGTTACACATACAATAAGATTAAAAATATCAGGAAAGGGTTTGATTTGGCTTAGTCAAATTTAGCAAGATTGAACTAATCTCAAAAAAAAATCTATTACATAAATAGATTTACTCAGATACTGATATTTAATTTAATATATATTTTTGGTATTTAGTCATTATTGATGTTCTTATGTTTTGACAATTGCATTTGAATTTTAGTTATGAATATGTTTGCTTTTGAAGTTTATGAATATGTTCGATTTTGAAATTTAGAGAATATTGTTTTATTTAAAGTTTAAATAATGTCTCTTATGTTTATAGAGTTGATAGTTGTTAATTTTAATTTGTTTACGTTTTATTATGTATGATTCTTGTTCGTCCAAGATTTGGTATGTTATGATATATCTTGTTGTCACATATAGTTTAAGTATGAGTCTCGTATGGTTGATATACAAGTCTCCCAAAGTTATTTAAAGGACAATAATATTGATTAAGAAAGTCACATACATATATTTACTGAAAAAAATAATATTGAGTTTGATTAAGTACAAATCAACAGTTTTGGAACTGATAACCCGACAAATATCTGAAATAGAAACTATTTTGGGTTTAACCGGATCTTGGACATGTAACTAAGCCTTAACCAAATCTGACCTGAACTTTTATAATATCTGAATGATGATGAAATTCATGAATTTGGAAACCCGGAACCCAAATGAACCTGAACCGAAACCTGATTGGAAACCCGATTACCTAGCCTATACTATTAAAAGAGAATCATCCTAAAAATCTACTTATAAAAGATTGTCACACCCATTCATTAATTTAGTCTTACCTTTATTTTCTCTAACCATACAATATTATTGTTTTTTTTTTGTCAAAAATCCTTACAATATTATTGTTAATATCCATATTAATAGCAATTAAAGCAATATTATTCTCTCCATAATCATATTAGTATCTTCTACTAATAATTGAATACCTTGATAGATTCTTTTGTTTTGTTAAGAAAATCGATAATCATATTTCAATATGAAAGTTTTAACTTTTGATATAACTTCTTTTTAATATTCATGTTAACCTCTAAATCATGTTTATTTGTATGTTATTATTATTAATGTAAACCAAATACATATCAGTAAAAAAAAATTATATAATTTTTAAAATTATTAAAAGCCTATAAATTTATTTATTAAATCAGTCAAAAATCTGTTAATTAATTTTTCATAAACTCAACAAATTTAACTCTTATACAATATACACAAAATATAATGAGAGAGAGTGCATGGACATTCGGGTCTTCATGGCAGATACATAATGATTTCTTTTAAGTTTGGATCTTTCGGGTCTTAGACATTTGACTTAACTACATTTGATTTTTTTGTCTCGAATCAATTATTTTCGGATCCGACTGGATTCGGGTCCATAATTCAAATAACTGTAAAATATATATAATAATTATTTTGGATACGTATAACTTATACGGATCCAGATCGGTTTGGGTATTTAAGACATAAAAAGATTTGAAGTACCTGAAAATCCAAAAAATTACCCGAAACACGAAAACAATATATGAAACCCAAAAAAATACTCAATACATATTCAAATACCCAAAATTGTCTTTGAAATCTAACCAAGGAAACCTAAAAGAATACCCAAAATTTATCTAAATACCCAAAATAAATTTTAAGAAAACTTACATTTTATTCGAAACAAAAACCATAACCAAAAATGCGAACTCAAAACTTAAAAAAATATACTTAATACTGAAAACATATCTGAAATAACGAAATATACCTAATATACATAAAACATTTTGGATACTTTAGGTATTTGATCAGATCTCAGATAGAACTTAGACTCGAATAAAGACCCGCAGATCCAGAAAAATACTCAATAGGTCCTATGCCATAGACCCAAACCGAACTAAACATGTATATTCGAGTCAATTTTGATTCGGTTTTTAGTCAAAGTAAAATTCTGAGTATATACAAAATCTCAAATAGACTAATTAGTAAATTATATATATATATATATATATATATATATATAATCTTGTTTTATATATATATATATATATATATATATATATATAATCTGGTTTTTCGATATAATACGTCTTTAATGTAAAACAATCCCAAAATTTGTTTATAATTCAAAAAAAAAGAATCCGCATTTTCAAAGTGTGAGTCAAAATCTAGTAATAAAATTAAAAACTCATACAACACAGACAAAGTGATATTAATTTAGTTCCTCCAAAGAACAGACGCACCAGTCAACTCCATTCCATATCTGTTTGCTTTTTGAAAGAACCTTAGACCCAATATATTTATACTAGTGCTTCATTTTCCACTTTTTGTTTCATTTTGAAGCAACTTTTGTTTCAATAGTGCTTTATTTCTTGCTTCAAAAAATGAAGCAATTAACAATATTGCTTCAAATGCTTCATTTTGAAGCAACTTTTACTCCAATGATGCTTCATTCCTTGCTTCAAAATGAAACAATGAACAGTTGCTTCAAATTTGAAGCAATATTGTTCATTGCTTCATTTTTTGAAGATGAACTTTCTAAATTATAAATTGGTCATTAATTTTTATTTGTTTATACGTTTTAATAAAATAAACTGTAATAATTAATATAACCCAATTAATTTATAGTATTTTGTTAATACATTAATTTATAATAGTAAATATTTTAAAAACATATATGAAATAAAAGATGACATTATATAAGTAATATAAAAGTGAATACATGATTGATAACATCAAATTAAATTAAAATACTTAATACAATTTGTAGGAAAGATTCACGATTGATGCTTCTTTATAAAATCTAGTTTTATTGTTCTTCATTTATGTTATGTGTAATAATTTTATTATAAAATAATATTGCATTTATAACAATTGAGTTGAATTATTGGTAAAAAAATTGTTAGGTACAATTAGTAAATATGAAAAAAGTATAAAATATTTTTAATAATTAATGATAAAATAGAGATAGAATATACTTAAAATATTCGTTTTTGAAGTACGAAATGAAACAAACCATTGGAGAGAAATTATTTCATTTTGAATAAAGTGGATTTTTGAATCACGAAACGAAGCCAACCATTGGAGATGCTCTCATAACTTTTCATAATGAATTGAGTCAATCCAATATGACGATCTTTGTCAGTTTTAAAAGATGATGACAACATTCATTCGTCAACGTATATTCGGCATCTCATCTTCCTGAAAATGTTTTTTTTTCGGCTACCCATTTAAATTAAATCAAGTGTTGGTCAGACGAATTGATTTTCTCAAGAATACCTCTATCTGTACGAGTCTAATCTTATATGGAAGAAAATATAACCTCTTCCTGAGAATGTATTTATGTAGTCCAAGTTCATCTTTTGAAGGCTAAACCAAACCAAAGATGACGATCAAGACCGAATCACCTTGTGTGAAGCGTTACTCAACATGATTAAGGTGCAGCACCTTCCATCCATCAAAAATATGTGTCGCAGTGGGACTGAGCTGAGTAATATATAATACATGGGATAAGTACATTTACTCATCACATAGCCATCACGAGTTCATTAGAACATTTAGATATACTTTCTTCAAGCTATATTATCCATTTCTGTTTATATTATTCACTAACAAGATATACAATTCAAACAAAATATCTTATCAAAAATCTATTCAAAGAGATCATTTCCAACTGTTTTCCTAAGCCTTACAGTTTTAGTTCCCACAGTATTGTTCGTCGTGAAACACTCGGATTAGAACTTAAATAGGTCCCAAAAGTTATGGCCGTCTCTTATCTTTTCATCTTCAATCTAGTTTAGTTATCTTCTTTAAGCTCATTCATATGAAAGAGGAAATCAAACAGAAAACTCCTGAAGGAACTGTATCAATGGGTTCGCACAAGTTTCAAGATTGTGATATGGTTTACGGAAAATAGATTGAGACTGTTCTTGAAATGATTATCGAGAATGTAGAGAGGAATGAAACAAGCATTGAACACTGATGATATAATAGATATATATTGTCTACAAGCTGTTCTTGTTACTTATGTGGTTTTGAGCAGTAACCAAGTCTCTATACTCGAGGAGATTACTCGTCCTTGTGTCTCTTCTCAGCTTCTTCCAAAAGCTCCAGGTCCTTGTTGTACTTGCAGATACGGTAAATACACCTGTACAAGAGATAGATATCAGTAAAATTACACTGATACCTTGTGTGTGTGTGTGTGTGTGTGTGTGTGTGTGTGTGTGTGTGACTGAGAATAGGTGATAATGTTTACCAGTAAAGAAGAATTCCTGCAGCACACAGAACAACATTCCTCTGAGCCTTGTAGATCTGTGGTTCAACTGTTAGTAAGCAATCTGATCTGAGGTATTTCGACGAAACTAGGCATGAATTAACTATCCCAGAGTTTGAACCTTATCCAGGAACATACAACTTGAGATATAGATAATGAAGCAGGCCTTACCAAGAATCATTTGCCAACAAGAACACTGTATGAACTGAAACTAAACCTATGTTGCTAATTGACAAAGCTACAGCCACGATTAGAAGGAGATAATTTTCACATTCCTAACATTATTCATCTTTTGAGAAAGTAAATACTAATTTGAATGACTAGTAGATTTTGGACTCCCCCATAAGGACAACACCCATGTAAATTAACTCTCCCTTAGAGCCGTTAAAACTTCAAGATACCTACTAGTAAATCTAGGAGCTGGTGAGAGAGTAACAATATTTATACAATACAACTTCATTAAACAAAATCTCAGAGATTTTACTTACAAACTTGAATATTCAGATAAAAAAAAAAACAGGATAGTTTCAGAAACATATAATTCAAACACAGAAACAAAGTCTACAGTACAAAAATTGGTGATAACTTGTTACAATCTCCAATAGATACTTACAGATTTCTCGTAGCGATCACGCTCTGTAGCAGTGCATACCTCAGATGAGCAAGAGAGTCTATGTTCACTCTTCCAATATATATCTGAGTAAACAAAAATAAGTAAACCATAGAGACATCACTTATGGATCAAAAACCTAACTAAGAAACACCAATTCGATTTAAAATACAAAAATAAGAATCGATTCAGAGAGAGAAAGATGTGGTCACCGCAGAGCTGAAAGGCGGCGAAGGCGACGATGGAAGCAGCAGGTTGGAGGATGAGAGAGACAAGTGACACGACGCGTTTCTTCACCAACATAGGGTAAGGTAAAGTCAGCACCACCGCGATTACAACTTCGGCGGCCACCACGTACGACAGAATCAGCCATTGCAAAGCCATCTTCTCTTCTTCTTCTTCTTCTGGATCTCTCTGTGTCTTCGCTGCCGTGAGAAGTAGACAACGAATTTAGTTATAGAGTAACCGAACCGTGTACTAGGAGGAGGAACACGTGTTTTTTTTCTTACTAATTAAGTCTTTTGTTTTAACTTGCTGGGCTCACATCCGGCCCAACATCCCCTTACACCGGTTTAAATTCTTGGACTATTATTCTAATTTTACGTTTTATTATAAACCGGTTCAGCGGTTTAGATTCTCTAATTTTATTTTCCCGGTTTACTTACTGGACCGTGCTCGTGCAACACGTGAACTGCAAAGCCATTGTTTCTGTTTAACTCGATTAGTTATCAGTTTATTTAGGACATGTTTATTGCAGGGTTCTTAGATAGAGTTCTTAACTTTTGTTAAGAACCGGTTCTTAGTTTTGTTTTTAGTTTTTAACTAAGAAAAACTAAGAATCGACTCTTAAATAAGAGTTTTAAGAGTCGGTTTAGCCGTAAAGTTAAGTTGAGTTTCTCCCTCCAATTTTGTTTTTTTATTTTCAGTTTAGTTACTGAACCCACGTCCGGTCCATACATCGGTTTAATTCAATATGTTAATGTTCGGTTTAGTTTGGTTAAGTTTCTCCAATTTTTTTGCTTCGTTCGGTTAAGCTTCTTCCTCTTACTTCTTTACTTTCTTCACTGCCATTGTTGACTCTCAAAGCTTCTTCATCTCTTCTTTATGTTTCTCAGATTCGCAGGTCTTCGATCGCCTTGAAAATCTAAGCACCATGGCTCCTCCAGCCAAGAAGTTCATCAACAACCCCAACGGTTCGTGCTCATTCATCTCCTTTTATGTTCCCCTGTTTTTGAAATATTAAACTCTCTGTTTTTTCGGATGAGAGTTGTGCATGTTGATGGGAAGGACTATTGACTTTATCTTATACGCCCAAATGCGTTACTGTGTCTCTGCAAGAGAGATATTGATCATAAGCTCTTTCCTCGTTACTATGAAACTTGCAGATGTAGTAACCGAGTTCATCGAGGGTCTGGTCGAAACTTATCCTGGTCTTCAGTACTTGGATGGCCTCCCTGAGGTTAATTAAAAAGATCTTTCCTTTTTCGTTTTGTGCAAAATCCTCAGCTACTTTTTCACAGGTCAAGGTTGTACTACGAGCTGATGTCTCGGCTGCAGATTATGACAAGGTTGCTGTTATATCAGGTATGATAAGTTTCTTGTCTGAACTTTACTTCTGTTTAGTTGAGTTAAGCTTCGTGTTATGCAATGCCATTTTGTAACAGGAGGGGGGAGTGGGCATGAACCAGCACAAGCTGGTTACGTGGGAGAAGGTATGCTAACCGCTGCTATATGCGGTGATGTCTTTGCTTCTCCACCGGTTGATTCCATCTTAGCTGTAAGTCTCCCCAACGTTTTGTCTTTTCTTGAGGTTTTCAAGTGAATGATCAACCTTTGGTGTGAATCCAGGGGATTCGAGCTGTAACTGGTCCAATGGGATGCCTCCTGGTTATCACGGTACATATCAATAAGCTGAGAAGAGCTATGGATTTCTAGCTTTCCATGTGTTTGGCTGATTCTAGTTTCTCCTCTTTACTGTTTTTGTGACAGAACTATACTGGTGACCGTTTGAACTTTGGTTTAGCAGCTGAGCTAGCTAAAACTGAGGGTTTCAAAGTAGAGGTATCTGTCCGTTTGTTGTTTTAGAATTTGGTGATGTGAGAGCGTTAGTGGATAGAATGACATGATCGGTTTTTCTAGACTGTGATTGTTGGAGATGACTGTGCTCTCCCACCGCCGCGTGGTATAGCTGGACGCAGAGGTTTAGCTGGAACAATTCTTGTCCATAAGGTTCTCACTCTTCCTTCCTCTTTGCTTTCCCTCTATCCGCACTCTAAGTTAGGCATGTTTTGGCGGCCTTTGCTGTCATTCAGCGTTGTCCTGTTTGTTTTTGGTTAAGGATAGATTGCTGGAGCAGCTGCAGCTGCTGGTCTTTCCTTAGCAGAAGTTGCGGCAGAAGCAAAGCATGCATCTGAGATGGTAGGGACCATGGGAGTTGCACTGACTGTTTGTTCGCTTCCGGGACAGGCTACATCAGATCGTTTGGGTCCAGAGAAAATGGAACTTGGGCTTGGAGTTGTATGTTTTTCCTTTTTTACTTTATTATTTTATGTAGGAAAGAGATAGGGTGTATTGCTGTTTCATCCTAACTTTTGACTTTTTTCTCATGTTGTCTTGGACTTCTCTTTCAGCATGGGGAACCTGGTGCTGCTGTGGTGGACATTCAACCTGTGGATGTTGTAGTCTCCCATGTTCTTCAACAGATACTGAGTCCAGTATGTGCATTATTCCTGTTTTCTTCTTTCCATAATTATCTTGCGGTTATTGACTTGCTACCTTCAAAATATTAGAATTTGAACATGTTTCTTTCATTCATAATTTGTTCTAACTGCAGGAGACTAATTATGTTCCGATTACACGTGGTAACAATGTGGTTCTTATGGTTAATGGGTAAGCATGCATATTACATCTTCCTATTTAGGAGATACTTGTATTATGATACCTCCTGAATGGTCCCACGAGTGTACATGTTTTATACTTTCCTGCTGTTGTGCAGCTTAGGTGGTACCCCTTTAATGGAACTTATGATTGCTGCTGGAAAAGCAGTCCCTAAACTACAGTTAGAATTTGGACTTGCCGTTGATAGGGTGTATACTGGATCATTTATGTCATCTCTTGATATGGCAGGTGACTACTTTTTTGTTTTTGTCTATGTAGAGTTATAGGTGTTGTGCTGTTGCTCTTATACTCCTTTCCCTTCGCAGGTTTCTCGATATCGATCATGAAGGCTGACCAGTCAATTTTAGAGCGTTTGGATGCTCCTACGAAGGCACCTAGTTGGCCAGTTGGCACAGATGGTTTGTGAGATGTAGACATGTAGTTAAATTGTCTTTATTATTTCTTTGATACTTTTCTATAGAACTTGTAACAGATTGTAAATTCCTTAATTTCGTATCATTATTTGGTTCTGTCTTTTGTGGTTTTTTGTCTTATCTCATTTTAAGTTAAATCTCCATCTCTGCAGGGAACCGCCCAGCAGCAAAGATCCCCGTTCCACTACCTCCCTTCCAACAAAACAAAAAAGTAGAGGTACGTGTTTTAGGTTTCAGTGAGATGCGAATCTTTCTCTCAGTTTCATATGAACTTGCCATTTGATAATGGTTACTTGTATATTAGACTCTAGGCCGACCTCAAGAACTTAGTCAGCAAGGTCGAATTCTTGAGGCAGCTATTGAAGCTGCAGCAACTGTGGTCATAAGTTTGAAAGATAGTTTGAACGAATGGGATGGAAAAGTAGGAGACGGGGACTGTGGATCAACAGTAAGTCTCAGATTTGTTTTCCGCATTGTACATTTTATAAAACCTTATTCACCCTTCGCCTTTCATAGATGTGCAGAGGCGCAAAAGCTATTCTGGATGACATGAAGAATTAGTAAGCCACTTCACTTCTTGTAGCCCTATGTTTGCGTGATTTTTTGCTTACTACAGTTTGATCCTCTCTTTGCTAGTTATCCGCTCAATGATGCTGCTGAAACAGTGAATGAGATCGGTTCATCGATCAGAAGAGTCATGGGGGGAACGAGTGGAATAATGTAAATCTTTATTTATGTTCTTGAAAAGTTTCTTTCCGTACAAATGGTCATGCATTTTGCATCTACTGATAGAGACATTAATTACACTTTGTGATGTGACAAACAGTTACAGTCTCCTCTGCAAGGCAGCTTACGCTGAGTTAAAAGCTAATGCTCAGTCAGAAGTCACTCCCAAAAACTGTAAGAGAACGTTTCTTTCACTGTTATTAGCAAACGGCACATGAGTTTAATTTCCTCTTGAAATTAGGGTCTGATGCACTCAAGTCATCAATCTCTGCTGTCAGTAAATATGGTGGAGCAAGTGCAAGTTATAGAACGATGTTAGATGCTCTCATCCCAGCTTCAAAAGTCCTTGAGGAGGTTACGGATTAATAGTTTACTTCTTTTACCAAAGATGGATATTAGTACTAATGAGCTTTGATGTGATTTGTTGGCAGAAACTGAGTGTTGGAGAGGACCCTGTTTCTGCTTTTGTTCTGTCTGCTGAAGCAGCAACCGCAGGAGCTGAATCGACCATTCAGATGCAAGCACAAGTGAGTTTTAATGAGCTTGGATGTGTAATTTCTTTTTATGTGATCTGATGGTTGGGGATTGGAGTACAGGCCGGGAGATCAAGCTATGTGTCAGCTAAGATTCTTGCATCAATTCCTGATCCGGGCGCAATGGCTGCAGCAGCATGGTACAGTGCTGCTGCAAGAGCCGTGAAGGAGCAGAGCCAGGGGTTATGAATTGTGATCCGATAGACTAAGCTCTGTAAGAGGTTATTACGAGCTTTTGTTGGTTTGACTTCTTGTTTTTTTTTAACTCTTTGAGTCGTCTTTGTATCTAATGAGTCTAAGTTCTCACTGTGAGGAGTCTGTTTGCATGCAACAAAAATTGACTTTGGGTTCTTGTAAAATTCTTCCCCCTGTGTATATGCAAAACGTCACACTGTGGGATTGTTTGAGTAACAACTTATTGGCTGTATATGCTACAATGGGCAGCTTTTCACACTTGCTACTTCCCTTTTAAACCTTTTTTGTGTTCATAAAGAGTGTTCTTGCTTGCCACTTCTTGATGAGTAAGATCCTGGGTTGGTTGGGAACCTTATTTTCTAGCGTCTCGTTGGAGTTAACATTCATCTCCTTTTTAAGGAAGAGGATTCCTCCATTGGGTGTGAGGTTTGAAGACGACATTAGTAGTTTTTTAACTTGGTCTTATGATATAGTCTAACAACTTAGCCAAGGTATAGTCTTCTCTTCAGTTTTAGTTGCATGGCTGACAGTGGAGTTGACAAATGGCTCAGTTATATTTATTGTACTTGCACAGGTTCATGCTTTTGTCCAAGGCCTTCTTGATGGACTTCAAGCGGGTGTAATATTGTTAACATATATCCACAATGTGAGTGTCAAACATCTTTCAAGACTTCATGTCAAAATGTTTATGTTGATCTTTCTTGTATCCTTAGCAGACTAAATCAGATGGAAACATGTGCTTAGTACATAGGTTTTGCCGAGGTTCTAAAATCGGTCTAGGCGGCGCCTAGACTCTCCCCTAGGCGGCAACTCGGTACCATACGAAACAATTTTTGTAAATCCGATTTATACCGATTCATACGATTATTCAAAATCGGATTAAACTGATCTAAATTAATCTAAATATCTTAATTAAGCAATAATATTAGTATATATATTCGCAGATTTGTCTATTTTCTTTTATTTTGTATATCTAAATCTGATAATTTATCACAATAATTTTATATTTCTATTTAAAATATTTCATATAAATGTCATATATATATATATAATAATAATTCGTTAACGTCTATGCCTCATCTAAGTTTCAAATAATTCATCTAATCACTAGTCTTCTATAAATCGCTTAATTACCGGCTAGCGATTTCTTGAACATTTTGCTATTATTTGATTATTAGCTTAAGTTTGTAAGGAGCAAGTGCAACTAGTGTTATTCTTTATCTCCTGTTACAGGTAAATGTTAGTTTCTAGTTTCTTCTTTCTAGTAATCTTAAAGTCATGCTTAGCATCATACTCGGGAAAATGGCCGATTCCGGCATAAACTAATTGCTCCCGGCTTTTTCATACACGAACTTTTAGTCTATGCCGAAACCCACACGAATAATTATGTTTTTTTAATTTCATACACGAACTTTTAGTCTATGCCAAAGCCCACACGAACAACTCTGTTTTCTGAATTTCATACACGAATTATCGGTTTTAAACTAATTGCTACAAAATCATAAACGGTATTAGTATCCATTAACCAATGGAGAATCGGTTTAATTTGGGTTAAATAAAATGAATGTAATGTCGTTTTGTTTCACGACACAGACCAACGACGTCATTGTGTCTTTGGAACGTTTTAAGGTTTCCAATGTGATGTCTTTTATACGACGCCGTGAAACCAAAGATAAAAATCTAATCCTGAATTTAAGAAGAACAACAAAACAACGTCGTTCCTTATTTTGTTAATGAGAAATTACACTAAAACGACGTTATATTCGTTTTATTTAAATTAGAAATTAAACCGTCAAACGGATAAAAACACTGTTTAGGATTTTGTGACAATTAGTATAAAATTGATAGTTCATGTATTAAATTCAAAAAATGGAGTTGTTTATGTTGGTTTTAGCATAGACTAAAAGTTCGTGTATGAAATTAAAAAGACGGAGTTGTTCGTGTGGGTTTCGGCATGGACTAAAAGTTCGTGTTTGAAAAAGTCGGGAGCAATTAGTTTATGCGGGAATCGGCCATTTTCCCCATCATACTCAGTGCGTACGGTTTTCTATTTGAAGATACTGTTAATAGTACTCACTGGTGGGCTTCTTGGGTTGTATGATAAGGTTGATCAAATGTCTTCTCTGATGTGTAATTGGTACCGGATGGATGTTTCAAGAATCCATCAATGAAGAACACAGTGACCCCTAACTGAATCAAGATAGTACTACTAACATTTATTTATATCAATCTTATCGTTTTTGTATCTTTCTTCTACCTAAAATGATAATAATATTTTGATGGGTCCTTGTTTTTTAGATTATATATGAAACTTTGTCTGAGAACACAACAATATGTTTGTAGAAAGTTTAACTATTTCTCCAATAGTCCATAATATCATTATTGTTTTATTTGAAAGCATCGTTTTTGTAATTATTCATTTTCTTTGGTACCTATCGTTGTGTGAAAACTGATGTATCGTCCGTATATGAACACATCAGTTACCAAAATAATGAAATAAATTTTCAAATAGCTTGCCATCGAGTAGGTTTCTGATGGGTACACCAAGTTCAGGTAAAGAACAAAGTAACCAGTTGGAACTAGAGAACTGTCAAATCAATTTATTATAGAAATAAAATAAATAAAGAGTCATTAATATTAAATCAAACCATGTGCTTGACCCATCAATAATATTTCCAAAATTAGTAAAAATAGCAAAAGTTTCAAAAAGCATCACTTCCCAAAAATTGCAGGTCATATTTCTATGAAAAAGAAAGTTAAAATAAAATTAACTGTTCTCTGGCCCCTGCATATTTCTTCAATTCGATAGATGGAAGGTGGATTATACCTATAGAAGCATGACTTACTTCAAAATGATGAAAAAGAAATGATCAGTT
This sequence comes from Moricandia arvensis, assembly GCA_905132765.1. NCBI lineage: Eukaryota > Viridiplantae > Streptophyta > Magnoliopsida > Brassicales > Brassicaceae > Moricandia > Moricandia arvensis. The sequence goes on along the minus strand of CAJHQP010001991.1, from coordinate 12,826 downwards.
CTATAATTCTTAATCAATGTCTTAGACTGTTTTTTTTTGTTTAACTAGGTGTTGACCTTGCGGTCCACCACCTAGTCCCGGCACCAGCCCTTGTGTATACCTTTTTATGAACCTGGACACGCTTTTCCGTCCGAGGTTCGAACTCGCGTCCTCCAAACCAAAACTTGGGATATCACTCGACTAACTCGTTCAGGTGTCTTAGACTATATTAATAATACCAAAGTTATCAAGATCCTTAGTTCAAGTGGTAAAAGGGTTCCGGTTGGAATTTCAGCCACTTGGGTGTTTACCGAAAAAACATCAAAGTTGCAACCATTGGAAAAACATTTGAAAAAAAGAAATTCATTTTTTTTGTAAAAGGGTTTTCGAGAAATTCATATTTGCCCCCCACCAATTCTTATTTATCCATTTTTACAACAAATAAAACTCGTATCCAATGCATCCCTCCTTTGAACATAGCCTGGTGAGTCAGTCCCCAGGACAGAAGCTACGCTCGTGCTCGTGGTGGATGTGTATCCATACAATTTTAAGAACTTTCAAGTTTGATCACTCTCTAACCTTCAGTCACTATCATATTTTTCTACAAATACTTGTACATATAATACATTTTAACAACATTATACACCCATTATTATTTTATTTTTTGCTGGATGCGCCCCTGTCAGTCCCACCAATGTCCTCGGGGTTAAGTTACGTCCATGTCCATGTCCATGAATTTTGTTTTTTCTGATGGAGATTAGTAGATTATAACTTATTACTATATTACCATTTACAAATTACAATGCTTTTCAATATGAAGATCACTCTCTAACCTTCAGTCATAGCGTACAAGGAACAAATCAAGAAGTTTAATAATTTTAAAAACTAATTCACAAAGTCTTCATTCAAATATCTTTCACATACACAAATAAATAACCAACTAGATAAAGATAAGCAAATCAAAACTGAATTAATAAACAGACGTAAATGTGAAATCAAACCACGTGATGACCCACACCATATACATTCCTAAGTTAGGAATATAGCAAACTTGTCAAAAAAGTATCATATCTCCTACCCGGACGAGTTAGTCCAGGCGGTGAACGGCCTACAGCTGTAGGTACGGCCACCTGGGTTCGATTCCCCGGGTACGCGGATATGGGCTATCTTACGCCCATTTGAATACCCAGAGTGAGGCTCCATCCGCGGGGTGCACCACCCCTTTGGGGATTAGTCCGGCCAAGCTGGGATACCCCCAAAGTTAAAAAAAAAAAAGTATCATATCTCCCGAAAGCACAGGTTACCTAAGTTTTTAAGTAATTTCAATTATTTGTTTTTTGCCCACAGGGTTTCATTTATTCATTTTTTGTCCTTTGTTAAAACTCAGAATCAATGCGTTTCTTGACCTTAGGCATGACCTCGTGACATGATTTTGATGTCCATTACTGTGCAGATTCAGTATGTTTTTGTTTTTGTTCTTTCTTGCGTGTGAATTGTGAATCTGTGATGACATGATGAATCAGATGACTGAAAATAAAATGTGAATTTTGCAAATATCTTGCAAAAATAAATAAAATCCTGAAACTAATTAACGTAAGAAAAATCTAGTGCAAGGAAAAACTATAAGTTTGATAATGAAAAGGTAGAAACTGATGATGTTTACAGGCATAAATTCACAATAGTTTACAGTGCTTATTTTTTTTCTTGTGCTCAAAGCTCCATTTGATAAGTGGTGATATAATATGGTTAAATTTTGTTAACAAATCTTCTAATAACAAATGTTTATAACGTCGCGTTTACTTTACAGTTTGCAGTAATTGATAGCCCTACCACTTTTGATAAGAGACAATGCATGATAAAAAGTAGGTTGTGATATTGTTTTCTCAACCCATTTGTTTGATTGGTCAAAATGGTACATCCATTACCATTGCATTAGAATCTGACCAGTGGATCATTCTTTTGTATCTAAACCACTTCCATACGACTTACACCCGTAGACACACAAACCACAAGTAAAGTCAAACGTGAGTGAGGATGTTACAATATTAACAGAAAACATCGTATATTACAAAAACTTTGAAAATGAACTATAAATAGATTAATAACGTAATTTTTAAATTCGCGTATGTATGGCATATTGGCCTATTAAAATAGTAAAACCCAGGCGTAGTGGTGTGTTTTTAAAATAACTAAATATGAAGTAAAATGGGGAAATTTCACTTTTACCTTTCATTTGATACCATTATCATGTTTAGCTTTTCTAAATGGACATTTTAAAAAATACTTAAGTATGAGATTTAATTGAGAAGAAAAAGACATTTATACTTTTTTATAAATATATAAATATAAATAATTATTTAAATAAATAATAAAAATAAGAAAATAAGAAAATATTTTTTTAAGTTTTTGAATTATACCAATTCAAATGCAAACTTTTTTATATTTTAATTTTAAATATTATATATATATTTATTAAAATTCTAGACCACACTTTCTAAAACCCACATCTCAAATCTAAATCCTAAGAGTATATTAGTTAACCTAGAGTTATAAATGTCTATTTACCTATTGAAATTAAGAGTAAATATGGTTAAAATAAATATGAAAACGAGTATTAGGAAAGTGGTAGTTTAAGCAATTCTCCAAATAAAATTTTCTTTTTCATTGTGAAAGCTTAACTTAGTACAAGTTTTGTATATTTTTCCAGTTTTACAGCAAGAAACAAAAGTATTTTGACACCAAGCATTATCACACAAGCTACTCATATTCACACACAATCCAGTTATAAAACAACAAAAATATTGATACTCATTTGGTGTAACAATAAAACTTAACATATAAAAAACATGAGAAATATCATAAGATAGACCTAAATTTTTTTTGTCACTAAAATAATATTTAAAAAAAAAATGATCAAAATAACATTTATTAAAGAGTGTAAATATACATTTATACTTCTTAGGTTAACTAATCTAGACTTAGGGTTTAGAGTTATGGGGTGGGGTTTTGGGGGTGAAGTTTAAAATTGAAAAAAGTAAAAAAATATTAATTTTTTAAAAATAAAAAAAAACTAATTTGATCATTTTTGTTTTTGAAAGTTATTTTTATGACAAAAATTACAAAAAGAGTTATCTAAGAGATTTGCCCTATAAACATTCCCGTTTCAAATTTAGCAAAGAAAAAAAAAAACATTCCCTTTTGAAGAAAAGTGTCTAAATCATTTTCCACCTATTTGGTCCGAGAAAGTATTTTCCACCAAGTAAAAAATAGAAGAACGAAGAATAAGACCGTAACAATCGATCCATGAGCGCATGGATGACCTCATTGAGAGCGACTCGTTAAAGTCTCCCTTCTCATTAAGACCGGATTCGAATCTATTGCATGACCTGACCTCGATCCGTTGTAGTAACTATAAACCAACTTTCTCGATCTTCATCTCAATGGTTCAATGTCTAGCTAAATCAGTCGGTTCTAGAACCGCCATGCATATACCAAACGCTAAGTTAATGGTTATAAAAAAAAATATTCTGGACAACTAAACGCTATTGAGTTCTCAACGCTATTTGCATGATTTTCCATGCGTTACATGAAAATGGTCCTCTTTGACATAATACATAGTCATCGCATGAGCAGCTAGTTTCATAACTGCTTAAATACATGCAAATCTTCTTTTACTGCACGATAAAAGGTAAACCAAAAAAAATAATATGACAAACGAATCTTTATAGTAAAAAACCAATGACCGGTCTCGTATATATTAAACATATCAACATCCATGACTAATCTATATGCTTTGTTGCATCATGCATGACTAACAAAATAACAAACAAAAGCAAACGGATGAGATCAAAACATGTAAAAAAAACTGTACTATATAAAACGACAAAATTGTTATGCAAGTCCACGTCAGCAGCGCATTTTACAAACAATGAAACACTACCACACACGAACACGACCCGACCCCATTGGGTCAGCCCAAAGAAGACCAACCGTGACTTGCCACGTCATCATACCCCCCAGCTATTTACGATGAGGGTAGTATCGTAAATTACACAGACCAAAGGAGAAAAAAAAGGGGAAGAAGAAAGTGGGATTTAAAGTGGAGCAGTAAAAATCACACTTCTTTGTTACTTAGAGCATCATTATTGGGGTTTCTCTAGTGAGTTTCTTAAGCTGTGGGACCCATGAACAGTGTAAGGATCGGTTATAAAAACTATAGATTAAAAACCGGTTTTATGGGTTTCTTACACTGTTCACAGGGTCCCACTGACACGTACCGACTCACGATTGGTTCACTTTAAAAAAAAGTAAAAAAAAAAAAAAAAAAAAAAACAAGAAACCATTAATGATGCTCTTATCTCCTTTGTTTGTTTGGAGGTTGGAGAGAAAGATAGAGAGAGAAAGAGAGTTATCGAAGCGAGGAGAGAGAGAGAAAGAAGTAGGGTTGGTCAAATCGTTGTATCTCCGGCGTGAGATAGTCGTTTTTGTCAGGTGAAATTCAAGGTCTTCTCTGCTTGTTCTGTGTTCGATCTACCTATCTTGTTGGTGTTTTCCACTCGATTTGGTGGATCATCTTCATTTCTAGGGTTTTGATTAGCTTATTGGTTTTGTTTGTTTCGTTGATCTCTTAATCTTTCGGATCTAGTAGCGGTTTTCTTGCTTGTGTGTTGGTTCGTCTTCCAAACTTGTTCTAGGGTTTTTGTTGGTGTTGATACTTTATTTTTGGCTTTTGCTTCCCGTTGTGCTATGTTTTGTTTCCTCATATGGTTAACTTTTCAAGAAAAGTTTCTAAATTTGCACTTTTTGTGTGTGAATTGAGTGCTAGTATGCTTCATAAGGGTTTTCTTTGTTTCTTTTTGTGACTCACTGTTTGTTTTGGCTGTTGTTTTTGAAGGATTCGATATGGTGAGGAAGAAGAGAACTGATGGTTCGTCTGAAGGAGGTGAAGGGTCTGGCTCCCGTGAAGCTGGTCCACCCTCAGGTGGTGGACGTGGTGGTTATCAGCAGGGGGAGGAAGAGGAAGAGGGGGAGGACAGCAGCAAGGTGGAAGAGGTTATAGTCCTCAGTCTCAACAGGGAGGTCGTGGTGGTGGTCGTGGATATGGCCAACCACCACAACAGTATGGTGGACCAAGAGGAGGACAACCACCACAACAGTACGCTGGACCAAGAGAAGGCCAACCACCACAACACCAACAACAATACGGTGGACCAAGAGGAGGACCTCCTCGAGGTGGGTATGGCCGTGGTGGTGCACCCTCTTCTGGACAGCCACAGAGACAATCAGTTCCCGAGCTGCATCAAGCTACCTCACTAACTTATCAAGCGGTGTCTTCTCAGCCTACACCGTCTGAGGTGAGTCCTACACAGATGCCGGATCCTTCTCCTCCGCGTACAAGAATTTGAACAGCTCTCTATTGAACAAGGAGCTTCGAGTCAGGCAATACAGCCTATTCCATCTTCCAGCAAAGCTTTTAAGTTCCAATGAGGCCTGGTAAAGACAAGTTGGCAAGCGGTGCATTGTAAAGGCCAATCACTTCTTTGCTGAGTTGCCTGACAAAGATTTGCACCAGTACGATGTAAGTTCTGACTCACTTGTTTCCCTTGGTATATTTTTAGCTGCAGTGCATCTAATGCTTTCTATTTTTGGGTGCTACAGGTTACTATTACTCCAGAAGTCACATCAAGGGGTGTTAATCGTGCTGTGATGAAACAGTTGGTTGACCTGTATCGTGATTCTCACCTTGGAAGGCGTCTTCCTGCATATGATGGTCGGAAAAGTCTTTACACTGCTGGACCGCTTCCCTTTGTTTCTAAGGAATTCAGAATCTTACTTCAGACGAGGAAGAAGGGGCTGGGGGACTAAGGTCTGTTCTTATATTTATTATGTATCATTATACTTTCTGTTTTCCAATTAAGGAATCTTTCAGAGTAAATCATGCATTTCCTCTTTTACAGACGAGAAAGGAAGTTCGATGTTGTGATCAAGCTAGCTGCACGTGCTGATCTGCATCACCTAGGAATGTTTTACAGGGGAAACAAGCTGATGCCCCGCAGGAGGCTCTGCAGGTTCTTGATATTGTTCTTCGTGAGCTGCCAACTTCCAAGGTAAGTTAACTCATCCGATGGATGTTTGATACTCGTACTTAACTTACAAGTCTCAGCTCTTGTAGCTTTGCTAACATGTTAGAGTCAGGTATACTCCTGTGGCCCGGTCATTTATTCTCCTGATATAGGAAGAAAGCAGTCATTGGGGATGGCTTGGAGAGCTGGCGTGGATTCTACCAAAGCATTCGTCCTACACAGATGGGTTTATCACTCAACATTGGTGCGATGTTTTTCTACATTACATTCATTAAATTGTCAATAATAAATTTTAAATTATTGTCCCAGCTCATGCTTGTGCTGCAAGCTTGTTTTTTTTTGTAGATATGTCATCTACAGCATTCATAGAGGCACTTCCTGTTACCGAATTTGTCTGCGAGCTGCTGAATAGGGATATTAGATCCCGGCCTTTATCTGATGCTGATCGTGTCAAGGTCTGATTCAACTTTTATTTCCTGTTTATCCTTCCATAACTGAAGTAAAATGTTGCATTCTTAACCTTCCTGTGTTTACTGACTTTTAATCTTGTTCTGTACCAGATAAAAAAGGCGCTTAGAGGTGTGAAGGTTGAAGTGACCCATAGAGGAAACATGCGCCGAAAGTACCGCATTTCTGGCTTGACTGCTGTGGCCACTCGAGAACTGACGTAAGTGTTTGTTTTTGCTTTGCTAAATACTATTTCGTGAATGCTGAACCAGGAGAAGTTTATTTTCTAATTTTTGTATTATACTTTCAGATTTCCTGTAGATGAAAGAAATACTCAGAAATCTGTTGTTGAATACTTCTACGAAACATATGGCTTTCGCATTCAGCACACGCAGCTACCATGCTTGCAAGTTGGGAATTCTAACAGGCCAAATTATTTACCAATGGAGGTAACCTCGAAGTTCACCATCAACTATTGTTAGCTAGCTGACCAATACTTCATATGCTAATTTGCTGTTGCTGTACAGGTCTGCAAGATTGTCGAGGGACAGAGGTACTCAAAAAGGTTGAACGACAGACAGATCACTGCTCTGCTGAAGGTGACTTGCCAGCGCCCCCAAGAACGTGAAAAAGATATCTTGCGGGTATGTTTCCTTTTTTTTTGGATATTATGTTCTCCTTTTCAAGATGTCTAGTTCAATATTGCTGTCTAGCTCTCTAATTGTTTTTAAATATCATATAAATGCGTGAGCAAAGGCTGGTATATGAACATTTTTCTTCTTGCTTGAAGCAAGTTATTTCTTTCCAGCGTTTTTAGTTCATGATTATTGAGGCACTTCGCCAAGTTGGTGAGCTTTTGTGCTCTAACTAGCTGCCTGCTTACCTATATCTCGTTACAGTTTTGTTAATACATCTTATTTTCTTGAGCTTTTTAAGCTTGTAGGTATTTTATCCTATATGTTTCTGTAGACTCTGTTGTTTATCTCTGATGTGTTGATATTTTCTGATTGTGAAGACGGTAGGGCTCAATGATTATGGTCATGATCCCTATGCTAAGGAGTTTGGCATCAAGATAAGCGCATCCCTTGCTTCTGTCGAGGCTCGAATTCTGCCTCCTCCATGGGTATATTAATCCCCTCGTGTTCCTTTTTTTTTCAATTTTCAATCTATTATTCTTAGACTTGAGTGGCAATATGATATAAATTCCTATTCTGCAGCTCAAGTATCATGATTCTGGAAGGGAAGGGACTTGTCTACCGCAAGTTGGACAGTGGAATATGATGAATAAGGTAACTAGATGAAATAGTTATCCAGCTGACTGCCTAGTGTTTTTTCATATAATTTATAGTTCTGTTCTCGTGATATGGTTGTGCGTGTATGCAGAAAATGATAAATGGCGGTACAGTGAGCAACTGGATCTGCGTCAACTTCTCTAGGCAAGTTCCGGACAATCTGGCACGTACTTTCTGTCAGGAACTTGCTCAGATGTGCCACACCTCTGGGATGGTAATTTTGTAAAGCACAACTTGTATCGTGTTCTTAGCCTTTCCCACCTTGATGTGTATTATTTTTACCTGCAGGCATTTAATCCGGAACCAGTCCTTCCACCAGTCAGTGCTCGCCCTGAGCAAGTTGAGAAAGTCTTGAAAGCTCGATATCATGATGCCATGGCCAAGCTCTCTAAAGGAAAAGAGATTGATCTCCTTATTGTCATTCTCCCAGACAACAATGGATCACTATATGGCATGCGCCATGTCCTAGTACCTTTCATTGTCTGCTTTTACATTTAAAGGAGCTCTCTAATCGTCATTCCCTTTTAATTTTCCATCGCAGGTGATCTGAAGCGCATCTGTGAGACCGAACTCGGCATTGTGTCTCAGTGCTGCCTGACTAAGCATGTCTTTAAGATGAGCAAACAGTATATGGCTAACGTGGCTTTGAAAATTAATGTCAAAGTTGGAGGAAGGAATACTGTACTTGTTGATGCCTTATCTAGGCGAATTCCTCTAGTCAGTGATCGCCCCACCATAATCTTTGGTGCTGATGTAACACATCCTCATCCTGGAGAGGACTCGAGCCCGTCCATTGCTGCCGTAAGTCTCTTTCTCAACATCTAGTTCTGAGAATGAATATTTTATTTTTCCTCCATGACCTTGGTCTGATGTAATACTCTAAAATTCAAAAAGATATTTGTTTCTTTTTCAGGTCGTCGCTTCCCAAGACTGGCCTGAAATTACGAAATATGCTGGTTTGGTTTGTGCTCAAGCGCATAGACAGGAGCTCATTCAGGATCTCTTCAAAGAATGGAAGGACCCGCAGAAAGGGGTAGTCACCGGTGGCATGATTAAGTACGTGTCTCGATATTTTTAACTCTACTCCGAATCAGTGTTTTTGCTTCTTATTGCTCTTTGTATAAGATCATTGCTTCTTTCTCCTTACTTCGCAACAGGGAGTTACTTATCGCCTTCCGTAGATCAACTGGTCATAAGCCGTTAAGGATCATATTCTACAGGTATGTTTGCTTTTTGGCGTATACTTACCCAAACGTTGTACATCGTCCCTTTATAAAGGCATATGTTAATTGTATGGTATAATTCCGTAGGGATGGAGTCAGTGAAGGACAGTTTTATCAGGTTTTGCTCTATGAGCTTGATGCCATCCGCAAGGCAAGAGTTACAACTAACAAATGACTTGTATTGAACTCTGTGGATAGTTATCTTACGCCTAAATATGATTTTACTTGACCACTTCAGGCATGTGCTTCGCTGGAAGCAGGTTATCAGCCACCAGTGACGTTTGTGGTAGTGCAGAAGCGCCATCACACAAGGCTGTTTGCTCACAACCATAATGATCGCAATTCGGTGGACAGAAGTGGAAACATATTACCAGGTAAGACAAGTGTTGATTGGTTCATATTTGCTTAAGTTTGGTTTGCACGTATGATTAAATTGGCTGCTAATCCTTTGAATTGTTTTAAAACACTTTGGGTAATTTGTCTGCAGGAACCGTCGTAGATTCCAAAATCTGTCACCCCACTGAGTTCGACTTTTACCTCTGTAGCCATGCTGGTATTCAGGTAAATCTTTATATAGGAAAGATTGCTACACTATTAGATGTTTGTGCGGCTTAAATTTTCTTTTAAGTCCAAAACTAATAATCCCATGGACAGGGAACTTCCCGACCTGCTCATTACCACGTTCTTTGGGATGAGAACAACTTCTCTGCAGACGGACTCCAATCTCTGACCAATAACTTGTGTTACACGTAAGATTCATTAGCGCTTTGTTAAATGTCGTTATTGCGTAGTTGTAAGATATGAAACAGGCATAAACTCTTAAAAACCATAACTTTTTTGAGTTGTGTAGGTATGCGAGATGCACTCGTTCTGTATCCATTGGTGAGTTTTTCTTTAAGTTAGTGGTATACTTTTTTTTGATTTATAGAATTGGAAAGACAAGTAATGGGTTTCTTTCTTGTTGTTGGGATTTCGTAGTGCCACCTGCGTACTATGCTCATCTAGCAGCGTTCAGGGCTCGGTTCTACATGGAGCCAGAGACATCAGACAGTGGTTCGATGGCTAGCGGGAGCATGGCACGGGGAGGTGGTATGGGTGGTAGAAACACACGTGGGTCAAACGTGAACGCTGCAGTGAGACCACTCCCACCTCTGAAAGATAATGTGAAGCGCGTGATGTTCTACTGCTGATTCGATTCAGTTTTATCCATCTCTTTTTATATCGTATGAGCTATTAAGACTCTTGTCGCCCAATAAATTGTTTGCTTTCCAAGACTCTTTATGTCTCTACTGAACTCGTGTGGTGTGTACTTACTGAAGTGGAATATTGTGAGTGTTGGAATATTTTATGTTTTTGTAACTCTTGCTCTGAACTGTGAGATGCTTGCTTTCTGTTTCTTAGTTCCTTTTCTTACGATTAGTGTCCTTATCCTTCTGTGATATGATGACTAAACCAGAGTCCAGCACATAATGAGGATCACATTGAAAGAAACTAATTAGTTTAACAGTATATATATATATTTTTAGAGATAGATGTCAATATTAAATTATATCTTTTTCTTTAGTTGTTTTATATTGACAAGCCATTGATAAATATTCTTCTTTTGTTTAAACAAAATAGAGTTCATAAAATTAGAAAGAGTGAAAAATTAAAATTGTCTATGTATAAAAAATGAGTTTCAATGGGTTAAATGAACTAATATAAAATTTGTGGGTCTAAAAATAAGTCTTCTTAGGGTATTTTTAACATCCATTTATTTTTGTATTTAAATGGATTTAGATTCTAAATGAGGTAAATCTGCGGATTCAAATGGTGTATGTTTATTCATTTGAACTCTTTTTTTTTGCCTTTTCAAACTATTTTGCAAGTTTATACAAAAAGATAACTTTAGTATTACAAGCGTTTTTAGGTGATTATTAACTATGAAAATGGCGTACCGGACAAGAATATGATTTCAAATTGAGGTTTAGGAGAAGCTTCCGTATTGAGTTCGGAATTCGGCGAATGAACATAAAAGATGTTTTTATTATGTTATATATGAATTTTGTCAAAGGCTGATTACTTATCGTTTGAACAGGGATCAAACCAATAGTAATACATTACAAAAGATTATATAAGTTGTTGAGGTACGTTTTAAGAGACTTCTTGGCTTTCTGTAAAAAAGTGATGAGATACTCGTAGATATTTTTCTGTCTATCTAGATTTGAAGAGCCTCTTTTTTTTATATATACAAGGTTGAAGGCAATGCTTTTTTCTTTTCCTTCCAAGCTTTTCCTTTTGTCTTTAAGCTATTCTGTTTTTTTAATCGTTGACTTCTATTTTTTCGTTGGTTACTTTTTTCTTGTTGACTTCATATTCTTGCCGCTTTCCATTTATTAAGTGAGTTAATTTGAATTTAAGGAGGGCTTTGACAAGGGTGATAAACCTATCTTTAACAATAAGTTTCCTTTTAGTTCTTTGACCGAGCATTTTGCAAGATCGATAAATTTGCAAGGGACTAGTTTGGGATAAGACATTTTCTTGGAGTAGTTGAGTTCTAAATGTGAGGTACTCAACCATAATCATGTCATAGACAAGTCGTCATGAACATGTTGTCATGGTTTGGTTGCCACTGACGAGGTGTTGTGGATGGACTTTTGCATATGTGCTTCTTATTCCAAATAAACTTCTTACTCCAGGGAAAACTGCATGAAACTATTTGTGAGGAAAGGTTATTCCATCTTTTACACATCGTTCGGATGAGCCGCCATGAATGAAGTATTAGTTGACTAGCTGTCGAGGACAAGTCGTCGTGGACATATCGTCATAAATGATCTGTCACAAATTAAATGTCAATGAGTATACCTGTAGATGATGAGTTTTTGGTATTAACACTATCAATGTGTAGATTAAATCAGTAAGACGTTGATGTAGTGACCACGAAGACCTGACATGTGGCCAAGAAAGACCGGTTTGACCAGCAATAGTTAATAAATTTCAGCAGAGATTGCAAGTGCTTAGTGACTACATGAAGGTTCAAAATGTGTTAAATAAAGTTTATATGGATTAAGCATGATGGTATGATTGACAAGAATCATATGCGGTCGACGCGAGTGAGAATGGTCGGAGTGAATCCATATCTACTGGCCTTATTTCTATGTTTGGGAAACCTTAAGGAAACCTAATTATATGGCAGGATTAGAAAGAAATGAAAGAAATGTTGAAGGAAATCATGTCAGAAAACTGTAGCCTACTCGAATAGTCTATAAGAACGTTCAATGCATTTCAAGCAGAATGGAAATGACCTAATTAAGGTCAACCAAGATTTAAGACTTATGAAAGGATGTATTAGAGTTGAATAATCTAATGTTCGAGTTTGATCAAAAGAAAGATAGGTGGTATGTGCATAATACTAGATAAGTATTTTGGAGAGTATGTCGGGAAACTATTTAAATAAAGACCGTTCGACTTGGTTCCATCTGAATGTGAACATGACAATGAGCCTCAGTAGAAAGAATGGGATGGGGAAGTTAAGGTTTTGATGTGGAGTTATTGTTAGGCTGATCAGAATTTTCAGTTGAACGTTTTGCTTTATTGGTTAATCAAGAAAAGACAACAAGAACTGAATAGTGGAAAACCAAGATTAGCTGCTTGGCATGAGTCACCTTCCTGCTATCTTTCTTCACCTTCTTTTCCTGCTTCACCTGCTTGCAGAAACTGCTACCTTTTTCCTGCTTCAGCTTTCTACCGATGAGTTGTTGCCACGGTGACAACATTTGTCGCGTTTGAGGTAGTTTTGTGGTTTCTCTTCTAACTCAGCTAT